>VOMN01097731.1:0-16860 GCA_014899125.1 Orchestia grillus | reverse complement strand
TGCAGGAGAACTTCGTCGCCCACAGCGCATCAATTGCAGGTGAACTTTGTCGCCCACAGCGCATCAATTGCAGGAGAACTTTGTCGCCCACAGCGCATCAATTGCAGGTGAATTTCGTCGCCAACAGCGCATCAATTGGCACCGTCATGCAGCGCATGGACGTTGTCATTTCACTTGCACGGAGAACGCATGAAATCACATCGATGGTCTGCCGTAACAGTAGGAGTCTCACGAGGGGAAGATTGTCATAAAAATAAAGAACAATGAGGCTTGAAGACGCCGTGCAAAACGGTCTTCCAGTGCACTCAAGCTACACAATTTAAAGATTTTCATCGTGAATTTGTAGTGTCTTGTCCAAATCAGAGAACCCACAAGCAGTAGAGTTCGCTTTTGTTGCATGAGGGTTCCATAGTTCCCCGGTCTTTATGTGAGGATCCTCAGAATTGCCACTCAGCACAAATTACGAGCAGCTTTAAGGATAAATTATTTTTCCAGTTGCTCATAAACTGGCAAAAAAACTACAGTGTATTCCAATAACTGCTACTCTTTCAAAGCTTCTATTCAGAATTCAAATTGATGAAATACAATGCTGTTGAAGTATTATTCGAGTTCTGCAAGGCACCTGTCATGCAATACCCTGGCAATATATGAATAGCTCTAATACATTCCTACGTGAGCTGAATAACATGCTTTTTTAACAGCTCATTTATCAAGATACTTGTGACTCATTTATACGTCTACTTTTGATCAAAAAATAAATGCGATAACATTTTCCTAAAAATAAGGGAGTAAACATTTCCCCAAAACCATTCTTTCATTAACGCAATGATCGCATTTCCAATTTGTTTTTTCTATTTTGACCTCTTCATAAAGCACACTTTGAGATGTTTGTGTTCGTAATTCTGAACAGAAAATAGTTGGCTTGGTCACTATCTATATAACTACTCGCAAACGACCACAGCTGAATGTTGTAAATCTCTAGAGCTCACCCACTAAAAAATATGAGAACCACGTAACAGTTGCGCCAGTAATCATACAATTTGGAGGATTCTGAACACTCAGTAAAAATCTTTATTAAATACGAAAGGATACTCAAGGAAATTTTTTATTTGTCAAAATGACATGGTATTTATGGGTAGCCATAGCTTTTGTTCTCAGTGTGAAAAGTAACTCAAAATGGAATCCCAAAGAGTAGCAAATCGAAATGATTAAAAACTGGATTCAAAACTAGGTACAGTAAAATGAGCGTAACCATGAATAGATTTCAGTTTCGAATATTCTAGATAAACTAGAACAATAACTGCAGTCCCAGTCTTTCAATAATCATATTCAGTGAAATAAAGGGCATTTCACCCAGTGACCGTCGCCATGAAACTATGAATGGTTATCGCCTGAAATAGTTTAAAAATATTGTCCCTCAAATGAGTTGGGGTCTGCAATGACGCACACTCACTTCCCTTTAATTACCATATGCAGGACGCAGAGAATTTTGCTGCGAATTCCTATAAAACTTTTCAAACATTACTTCACAAGTACATTCTTAAGAGTACGTTTACTGCGGTGAATTCTGTACAATGTAATTTTTGCATTTTAATATCACCTCACTCTGGCACATCTCTCATCATGTGTGTCCTTATTCCAACCATTGACAACCACGGGGACAATTATTCATACCATTTAACTTCATTCAGCAACTTGTATAATAATCTCTAAGCGAATTAATGTAAAACTATAATTATAAAATGTGTTTTATGCCTCTAAGTCGCATAAAAAATGAAAATATTACATAATGCATAGTTCTTACTGACGTTGACTGTTCAAGCCAATTGTGGTCTCTCTATTTTTTCCCAAACATTTCACGTGTGTAGACGTAATATTACTAAATACATATTTCTCACAAAGCGTACGATTTAGATTCACAAGAATCACGAGTATTCACAACATCGACCTCTCAAAATGCGCCTTCCTCGCAATTAGCCGCAAAATTGAGACTTTTTGCTCCTTCAAAATGCGTATTTGGAAGACAAACTTACGGGCCTTTTAACACTCTACACCCTAGCCCTCCACGCTGACAATAGACGCAAGAATGACGAGACTGTCCTCGGCACACAGGCTGCAGAGCCTCTATAATTTAATTTGGGCAGGAAGTCGCAGGCATTATGCGACCACTCCATACGCGTCTGTCTTTGTTCCGGGATTAATTTTGTGCAGACGAGCACAAGCAGACCTAGCAGAACCGTCTCCCTCGCGTAACGCCGCGCGGCTGCTTAGCGCTGCCCTCTTCGAATTAATGCATGTGATGGGCGGGAGAAAAGTTTGGAGTTATTGCATTAAAAGCGAGGGCTCCAGTCGCGCTGGATGTAAATCGCACAACCAAGAGGAACGTTCCTTGCGCATCTTGTCGGCGCTCGGGATAGTGAAGGCAAAAACCCAGTCAAAGAAAACACACCTATTCAAGTACAACAAGTTTGCGACAGCTCATACAGAAGTTTTTTCTCCAATTTTGACAGCATGAGGTAGCAACAGCTCATAGCAAAGTTTCCTCGCCGATTTTGTTTCAAATGAGCCTGGCGCTTTTCTCTAAATTGGACCTACACGATGCTTCAGCGGTCTAAATTAAAGCAGTGTTGATAATAAGGAAAGAGTAGAACGTAACAACAGAAATGAGCCAAGAGGTTCATTCTTGGGGATCTAGGTATGCTGTTAAATGGCATACGAGAACGAACTGTTCTCGGTTCTGTCACTCAAGATGCTTTCACAATTACGGATTTGACACAAGTGCACCGCAAAGTTTTTATTTTTTATTTTTCTACGTTTTCAAAATTTGATGCTTTGTGATGTACGATAATATACAGGTGGACGTAGCGAAACTTCAAATCTATTCCAGCATCGCGTACAGGCGACGCTGGACCGTGGCAAGCGTCCAAGGATTCAGAAAAAGTATATGGCAAAGACGGAAGCTTGTTGGGTAAAAAAATGAAACAGAAACAAAATCAAAAATATGAGTTGTTCTTGGCATTTTTGAGCCTCTCGTATGAAAGAGAACGAAGGGGAACAAGAAGATATAATACCGATCTATTAAATCCCCAACAGGTTTAGACTGAAGGAAGTGTTGATTTTACAGTGACATGGTATAGTTATACCACAGAGAAGCCCTACTACCAAAAGACACGCTGATGGAAACAGACCCTACCAGCATGGCCTTCGGAATGGACCTATTGAGTAGTATGCGAGCACGGTATAAATGTACATAGGACGCCCGAATTCACGACTACCAAAAATCGGTTACTCATCAGTCAGAAACTTGGTTCCGTTTGAGACTTTCGTGAATTAGTGACGCAGGCACAAATTTGCGGATCCCTATCTCTGGTCTCTTATTCATTGCCGTGAATTCGATTTTTCGTAAGTTGAAGACGCGTGAACCACGGCTGTTTACTGTACATATAGCCCTTAAGAGCGTCATGCCGCTAGGGCCGCTGGAGGACGACCTACTGCATCGCATCTCCGGAGACGATACTTGCAGGAAATGGCTGCTGGAGTGGCGGCGGTTGCCAGGCACACACAGTACCTCTTTAACAGAGAGTCTTTGACCAAGAACAGTTATCTATATATTAATACGCTTGTACCTACGTGTTTACCGTTCCGTCGCGCTTCGCCACTTTTCAAGTGAAACTTCAGGTCTTGAGCGAAGTATCCTGTATACGGGTTATATGTTTTGCTATAAAAAGCCAGTCTTCGCGGCACATTTTCAGCTTCCCTAATAGAGTTCAGACTACTCGCATCATCAAGAAGAAAATTGCTTCCAAGACCGGACTATCTCTGCCCTGAACCTTTAACCTCTGCCCAAAATTTGAGAGTACCACTTCTCATGGGCTGGTTTTTATCTAAACTTTGTTTATCGTAATTTCCGTGAAATTTTCCCAGGTCCTGCTACTTACTATTATTTGCACTGGAAATTAGAGTAAACTAGGCTTGGTAAGCACTACGCCCTCGTGAGACTGCAGTCCCCTAAGCTCAGAGTACCAAGTTCATTTGGAAACGGCAATGAAAAACACAAACTTTTTTAAGAGGTTGAACGTAAAGGCTGTCTGTCACTAATCAAAGTGGATTGGCTTAGTACGAATCATCCCATCACCCAAGAGAGCGTAAAAAAAACGCTCGTGCTGGCACCAAACCCTGCCCTGGAGTGTGTTCATAGCACGAGATCGCAGAATTCATTGGTGTATGTGGAGGCTGTCCATCCTTTTCATCAGCTATGCAAAGTTCAGCCCTCCATACGAGCTCCAGGTACTGTAGCATGTCATAATGTATGTGACATAAAGTAATTTACATAATTGATATTATAATTAAAGTTACTATAATTATTATAGAAATTAAAATCATATTGGGAGTCTAACCATCGTTGCCACATTTGATGTGATTGCAACATTATTTTGAAGCTCATTTTCAGCTTACGTTGCCAATTTTTCACGCATGACAAGTCATATGAATAGCTCGGCAGTCCATCAAAGAACAATAAAGTAAGTACACGCGTACAAAGTAGCACGAACGGACTACGGCACTGCGGTTTCATGCTCTTCTCCAACACCCTGAGAATGGAGGATGCTCCAATGGTGACGCTGGACAGGCAGGGCAGGCAGGGCGGCAGGCAGATACAGCGAGCGAAGGCTGTTCCCCATGGCAAGTGTCCAAGAGCGGCCACACACCAGCCCCAGCGGGACCGAGGTCGAGATGGAGAGAAACTTTACTCCAACAAAGCTGCATAGAGTACAAAATATTCGCTTTTAAATGCTTCACAACTAATGACTGAGCTCCTAAGTGCTCTGAGGGATGAGAGGCTTAAGCCTCCCGTCCCCAAGGGAGGCACTCCACGAATCCTCGAATGTCCTCCAGAACAGTCGGTAACAGCACCAGCGAGAGCGCTGGAGACAGAGGCTGAGGGCGCTGCTCATACACATGCAGCGAGTCATATGGTGATCCATAGCGCTGCTTCCGTGTCAAGAAATGCTGACTTAATCCTAATCCATTATTGTCCATAAACCTGATCTACGACGTCGGCCGAGTGCCAAGTCATCAAGCAAAATAGAAGAAAGGATTCCATCGTAGGAATCTTCTACTGAGCGTCGAATGTTGTGAGGAGATAAAAGATTTGATATCGTGTAGTTTTGAAATGTTGTCAAAGAGCTCGCCGTAACTCTCGGGAATATTAACCGAGCTTCATCTATCAGGGGAGTCGGCGGAACACATTATGTAGTGAGACAACTTCTACTGACTGTCATTTTTCTAAAACTACTTGCATTAGATTGGTTATAGTTCAGAGAGGAGTATAAGAACTAGGGTTATTATTCAGACACCAGAATTTGTACGAAACGGTATGAAGCAAACTGCGCCTTGCGAACTAAGGAGATTAGGTAAAGTTAAACAACGGCATGCTTCTGGTTAACCCTTTCTATATCGACGGTAGCTCTACTTACCGCCTTCATTTTCAGAGCATAGAAAAATAATTAGGCACTTAATCCTTCTGTAGACCTACTTTAGTGACCATTACCACGCGCTCATATGGGGGGCTTGAGTAGCCAACATTGGGGGCTAGACCGGGTACCCGACGGAGGTGGCATGTGGGGGCACCCGCTTCCATCTCAGACTTCAGCAAATTAGCCTAACCTAACCTAACCCAACCTAACCTAACCGCCTCTAAAGTGTTAACACTTTGGCTGCGATTCTCCATACAGGGAAGATTTCATGCCGACGAATATCTCAGTTGTAAATGCAAAAATCAAGGAATATGTTTTTACAAATTTAGTTATCCTATTAATTTCTTTCTAATCAGAACTAGTCTATTTGACTGATGAACACAATGGTGACAAAAACTTGAAAATTTGTATTCATACATGATAGTG
The DNA here is from genome assembly GCA_014899125.1 of Orchestia grillus. NCBI lineage: Eukaryota > Metazoa > Arthropoda > Malacostraca > Amphipoda > Talitridae > Orchestia > Orchestia grillus. The sequence continues at coordinate 10,960 of VOMN01097731.1, read as the reverse complement.
CTTTGGTTACATTAGGTTAGGTGATTGCGTGTACCATATACGACTCACTGTGGAGGCGAAGTTAATTAGCTAAGTTTTGTGAGAACATCACTTATTATGTTCATTTAAATCACAAACGGCTAAAATACCGTCGACGAAATTGAAAATCCTTGAGGTTCAAGTTACGGTACTGGAAGCGTTAGGCCGCGAGGCCCGGCCCCACTGCTTACACGGGCGCAACTTACAGCCCTAATTCACCGTTCCTTAAAATTCATGACAGCTCTCATTCAAGGCTATTTTTATGGCCATAAGTAGTAATTCACGAGTACGCACCCTGCATCACTAATTCATGAAGGTCTAAAATCATTCCAGATGTCTGACCGACTTGTGGCTAACATCCTTCATTGTGAATTAGGGCGCACGGCTGCAGGGCTGAAGTGGATGGAGAATTAGAGCGCATGGCTGTAGTGCTGAAGTGGATGGAGAATTAGAGCGCATGGCTGTGGTGCTGAAGTGGACGGAGAATTAGAGCGCATGGCTGTGGTGCTGAAGTGGACGGAGAATTTACTGAACTCGACAGCAACAGACGTACTGCTCTGGGCAGCAGCTAACGTACACAGGTCCCACATCACCCGTATAATTATGGGGGACCGAAAGTCCTGCGTGACAGTCCTGCTTTTTGGCACTCGGTTCCCGTTCCTCCGAGACACGTTGTGCGCAGCTCACGCTCGCATCAAAGGACTAAAAAAGGTGAGAAGTGGTCCGATAATGCTAGACTTGTAAGCAACGTCGCACTATGTGTTCATAAAACTTTTGAAACACTTATATACCCAAATGAAAGTTCTAGTTCTACCTCAGGTATTTAGAATTGGAACCTGAAAACAACCAAGCTGGGCATGTTCAGACCTCTAAATTTAATTAAGGTCCCTTAACGTGACGATTGTATAGTACGTATACCTTGCGAAGCTGATATTCGTGTGCTTTTTTAACGCGGTTCATTCACATGAAAAATAAGCGGAGACAAAATTAAAAACATGTTTAAAAATTTTAAAATGGCCACCTAATCTACAGCATTTCATAAATTCGCAAAGTATGCTTCCGTTGACGACCACAAACTGTCAAACCGTTCAAAATATTACATGAAAACCTCTGGGCAGGACACCTCATGTTCCAGGTAGCAAATTTGCTGCCTAGCTGAGCACTGTGACCCTCCAACGGTAAGATGTGCGTAGACTTTGCTGTTGCCGGACGTGATTCATGACAGAGAATAAGCATGTTCTTCTTCTGACAGACTATGCAAGACTACTTAAGTATAAGTATGGTCGCGACCTTGATTTCAGCGCCAGCATCACTCCTCTGAACTGAACGCTCATCAGGCAAGGGCGCTTCAGCACAACGCCCAGGAGTGAGGGAACTGAATTAGTGTTTATTGCGGTACGTAATCAATAAAGACGATCACCACTGGCAAAATGAACCTTTATTGATTTGGGCCCACCGGGTCGTACTGAGAGTATATTAGCGTCTGTGGGCACAGCCCTCCACGGCGAGCCAAAGAGGCATTGTAAACATCTTCAATCAGAAAACAAACAAAAAAAAACAAAGAAAATGACGCACACTTGAGACTGAGAGTTTGTATGCTTCGCTGAGAGAGACAATAAGAGAAGAGAGATAAAACTAACAATAGGACCCCAATAGATTCCTGCTAGGAATTTTCCAAATTCTAGTCAGTAAAAAAAGGGGAATGTCAGATTATCGTACGCTATGGGATCGCCAATCTCCATAGCGTGCGATAGACAAACCTAGCTAACTTAACCCTACTGCTTATCTTCTTTCCCTGAGGAGTACTCCAATAAAAGCATGTACAAACACTGCACAAGTATTAAAACATCGATTACCATCGTCTTGATTGTGCATCATTACCATCAAGTACCTCAAAGAACGACACCGAGTTATAATTACCCCCCTCATTGTCTCCACCGAATTGAAAATCCCTCGTCAAGGGGCTGCAGCTAGTTTTTCTACTACAAGCATAATGCAGCGTTGTTATAAAACTAATTTGGTCCGTAAAGGGCTCATGGGATATTCATTCATTTATGGGATATGGATTAATTCGCGGGATATGCAATAATTCATGAAATATGCATTAATTCATGAAATATGCATTAATTCATGGGATATGCATTAATTCATGGGATATGCATTAATTCATGAAATATGCATTAATTCATGGGATATGCATTAATTCATGGGATATGCATTAATTCGCGGGATATGCATTAATTCATGGGATATGCATTAATTCATGGGATATGCTTTAATTCATGGGATATGCATTAATTCATAGGATAGGGCCAGTCTGGGAAGATAACAGATCCAGGAACAAGCAAATTACAGCATAGTACTGGCTCGTAAAGCGGTGTGTGCTCTTAAAAAACTGAATTGAAGGAATTTCATTATAAATTATAGCGACAATATATCGTGTTCTGACACTGCTATTCAACAGTGCATGTTGGACACCTCACAGCAAAAGCTGCTTTAGCGAATATAATAAGGACTGATAAACTGAATCACGGATTTCAAAATGAATGAGGATTACACCCGTATGAAAGCGAGTACTTAACAGATAACATATACAAAAATAATCATCTAACGACCAAGATTAAAAATACAAAGAAATATTAATTGTGCAAATGCACGTTACTGTAGGAAGCGTAGTTTCAATTCTTTCACTCCAGAGGTACAGTTCCACAAATCCAGTCATTATGTCAGCTGGTGCTCATGTACGACCTCGGCGTTCGCTAAGGAGACCGTCCCATTTCTTCAATAAGTTTTTAAGGTTACTTTTGTATATATTATCTGTTGGAGGGGACCGTCCCATTTTTTCAATAAGTTTTTCCCTATAGGACAGATGTGCTTCAAATTTGGCAGACGTATGTAACTCAAGAGAAGAAACAGATGCTGCTCGTGAAGAATTTTCAGATATCTTCAGAGAAGAAAACGAAATGTAGAAAGCAAATGACAATTTTGAACATTTTTTAAATGTATGGGCTCCCACAATATTCGCCCTAAAACAATGAGACACATATCATTTTGTGCGTCTTAATAAGTAAAATAAGAAATCATACTAACACTTTTGATAACAATAATTTTTCGGTTTTTATGACAATTTTTTAAGCAGCCTTATCTTAGCTATACAAACGTCGAACCATCACTCGAAGGTTGGCATTGAGTGCAGGGCAACTCTGCCACTGTACACCGTGACCCACAAAAAGTGCGACCGAGCTCTGTCACCGCATCCACTATACTACGCGCATGCATGAGATAATATGCTTTGGATTTATAGCGCAAGAATGCAATTATTGATGTATGAAATAAAACCGAGCGTACTGTCCCATCCTTGCGAGTGGTATGTAAGATACGGCGGTCAAGTTTGGCAACGTGTTCGTCACCTCTTCGTGGTGACGAACACGTTGCTGAGTGAATCACCTTGCAGTTCATAGTTGACACAAAAAGTTGGAATCACAGCTAAGTATCGAGGATGCAACCACTAATTGAGCGAATATTGAAAGGAGTGACTGGAAGCTAGTAGACTGAAAGGCGAGCAGAAATTGTCAATGGAAATCATGCGAATAATTTTCTCAGTGGACGTTAGCATTTTTCCTCTCGGTGACTGAGAGCTTTCAGTAAAGCCCCAGAGAAGACAGTGTTGAAAATTTCAAACGACTCAATCAAAGACAATTTTCATTAGAGGCTGAGCTTTCGGCAAGAGCATATTTTGCCGAAAGCCCAGCATCTAATGAAACTTGTTTTTGAGTCATTGGAAATTCTCAAGAATGTAATCACCAAGACGTCCAATATTTTCCGAAAAGAGAAGACAATGTTGCTCTGTTCTCTCGCTTCCATGTGTTCGCGATAACAACGTTAGACGAAGACGAGTCTACAAGCCGACGCTGGACAAAACACTTCGATTCGGAACAAAAGAGCCATCCCACAATCGCGACCGAATTAATTCGCCCTATTGGGCGGCGGCTGCTCTACATCACCTCATTCAGCTCGCGTAGGTAGACCAGAAGTTACGACACAAAAGTAGCACACATGCCGAGCATTGCAGGCACCTGAACACCTCGATCAACACTAACGCTACTCGCTAACGGCTTTAGTTCAAAGAGACGAGCACTAATATTGTTTGAGGGATAATAAAACGGACGTGAGGCCGAGAGAATCAGAGGGCTAGGGTAACCTCGACAAAGAGAAGGCCATCGTTAGCACTTTTGTCCCGCCCAATGGCTAGACAAACAGGGACGAATGCTCCTCTTCTGCCGCTGCTCTGCTTTTGTTAGGCCTCACAGCTTGCAAATCAGCACTTTGCCTCGTAAAAACGAGCCACCATTTCTCCTCTCATACTTTTCGTACGCTTGGCACTCCGAAAGGCCACTCGAGTGCGATACAAGAATTTCTGGAGCTATTCTGTAGAGTTTTTGACTTCTGCGGCGTGCGTGAGTCCTCAACTAAACACGTTGACTCCGATTCTCCACACAGGTAAAATTACATACCGACAAATATCTCTACTGTGAATTTAAAAGTGAAGGATTTTGGCTTCACAAATTTGGTTACTCTATTAATTTTCTTTCTAATCAGAACTAGTTTATTCGATTGATGAACACAAATTTGAAGAAAATTCGAGAATTTGTATTTATACATGATAGTGCTTTGGTTACATTAGGTTAGGTTAGATAATCGCGTGTACCATATATGACCCCCTCCGGAGTCAACGTGTTAAAGCAGTTCTCAGGGTTCAGGTCAGCTTGATCTCGTAGGTAACATACGCATTTACTTCACATCATATGAAATTGTAGCGGTGAGCGTTCATTTTCACCCTGAACAAATTAGATAAAAAAATCCTGGGTCAAGATTCTCGAGTTCGTATTCCGAATCAGCAAGATTGGGTCAGCAAAGGCAGTCCGTACCACTGAAACAGAAAATTAAGATACCTATTTCACATGAGCTTTACCGTAAGTTTGACCGCATAGGGGCGCTAATATTTAACACCTATACGAATATTCCCGAGAATATTCGTGGCCGTGGTTGATGCATTGGCCGTGGTCACTGTCGGTTACACAGGCTGTGTGGATGCACCGCCGGCCTTCTCGGGGTACTTCGATAAGCATCAAACGATACTTTCCCATCCATTGACAAGTTACGTCACAGTGCGAGACTCAACCATACGAAGCAACGCACGTGTCACATATGTACAAGTTGACCTTCCCGATTTTGGCATTCCACCGCAGGGTCACACCAGTAATCCGACATAATTTACCAACTACAGATGCTTCAGCGGTCCATTAGAAGACGGGTGCCAAACCTGTCGCAAAGGTGGAGGAAGGAGGAAGCGCCACTGCTGACACGGCGGGGAAAACCAGTCGAAACTCGCACTTATTGATTTGTTACTTTTTAGTCATTTACAAATTGAAATTTCACACATTTTAAGGTTTAACAGAGGTGCTCAAGGATCAACAAAAATTATGCCGCTAAAACTCAACATTTAAAACTCATCGTATTTATGATACGAACCCCTGTGTTATCACTTCCACACTTCAAACCCAAAAGTAAACAAGCAATCAGAGACTAGGGATTCGCTACTCTATTTTTCTGCTCCGCTACTTGCAGACTCTCTAAATGAGAGCAAAGTAGCGGTAGCGGTAAACGAACTCCAAAAAATTAAAAATGCTGTCTCTACCGACAGCCGTTTTAAGGGACAGTACACCTAAATATTTTCCGAGTCATCAATAACGTTTTTGTTTTATGCATAAAATCACAAATGGGTAATGCGAGCACTAAGTACAATCACACCACGTTCCGCGTAGATCCTGCCCTTAGAACGTCTTATGTAAAGGGTTAAAAGTTGAGAAGTGCACCCACGCTGGAAAAACCGTATATTTTCAGAGGGTTATATAAACGCGATAGTTATACATTATTATTTACTAGCATTTCAAATGATGGTCAAATGATGTTAATTCCTTAAAATGCCTTCTTATGTACGGTAAATATCATGTTAAAAATGCAATCTTCCGTATCAATGATACGGACTTCCTTATCTGACATCGTCTCATTGCATGATTAGGAAAACGGACCCGAGAATCTGGAACCGGTAATTTTCTTTACCTCTTCGTAATCCATTCAGATGGATACATGAAACAAGTATATACATATGTCAAGGTAATCATTAGGATAGTAGCATACACGACCCAACTACTGTAAAATGACGGGATTTACCAGGCTTCATTCTTGAGATAAATGGATTTTTCCGTAAAGCTGCTAGCAACCTTACTGTGTGCATTGAAGTCAACAATTCAGGAACAAACTATGTTATCGAAAATATTATCATGTTATACTTTATTAAGTAAGAGATTCCTTCAGACTACATCAAGTTACAACCCGATATTCAGTACATATTCTATCTACGACACTGCCGTATTTCAGCGCCACTCGCAGCAATGTTCTCTACGAGGGCACGTGAAAAGTCTTACAGACAAATTTTATATATCAATGCACAATCGCTGTTATAATAAAGAACCGTCACCGTCCCCCTTCCAGTACCGTCACCAAGCTTCGCACAACACCAAATGCGTACAGATGCAACCCAAAATCCCTCACAATTTGAATAACTTATTATGGCCCGCAGCCAATTCAATTCTACATAAACCTGAGCTCTGTGACCTTTGAAAAGTCGTGTTGGTGAAGAGCAGCCTTGAGGCCGTCATGCGGNGGTTGGTTGGGTGAATGTTTTTATTCTCGTGTGATGTTTAAATGTATTAATGAGGCACTGAAAGTTGCTTCTCCGGTAGTTCTTTAGTGGTGCTCTTTTCGAGTCCTTTGTATTATGAGTAGCGATGGCTGATTAGCGGTACCAGAGTAGCGGTATTAGAGTAGCGAGTAACAGACTTTCGATTTGAAAGAAATAGTGCCCGTAGTAGTATCGGTTTCAGCGAGCCAGCGTAGCGCTACTAGCAGTAGCGGTTTCAAAAATTCTGTAGCTGCACCCACCTCTGGAAACAAGTCAGACTCTCAGTAGCTCCTTGAACGATAAGTATTCACCGTTAATTCCTTCATAAAAATTTAACATGTCTTCCTGACAGCTTTCCAACAACAAAGTGATCCACGCGGTGCAACTATCGACAATGAAACAAAAATTCTGGGCCTAATAAAGAATTTCTGCCTCCTGCGTCCTCGCAGCAGACGATTGTGGCAAGTATAAAGACAATTCGACCTCGTTAACGTTACACTTACCATTTAATAATTGGGAATTCGAAAGGAAACGTTAAAGCATTATTTAACATGACTAAATATTTTGCTGGCTAACTGACTTATCCTGATAGTCCATAAGATAGTAACTTGCTAATGACATCGATGTAGAGGCAAAGGACAATGGGTAATTTCGCCCGATATCCTCAATATTATTCCGGATAATATCCTCAACAATATTCCAGATAATATCCTCAACATTATTCCGGACTCATACGCTAGCAGGCTCTGCAGCAGGCAGCGCCAACAGCTCTGATCGCTTAACCGTTTCGACTCGAGTTAACCCCTTTCCTGGCAGGTTTTTATTTTAGGAACACGTGCTATGTTCACGGGACTTGTGTAATTTAGTATCAGATGTTTGAGTACGTTCAGAAATGGTTGGCTTATACCGCGAGAGGTCAAGGAGGACAGGCAAACTCATTTCAAAGCGTTATGGACTTAAAATAGAAAATTCGGCGAGTTTCCCACCAAACGTTGAGAAATACTAATTAGGGCAAAACGATTAACTCGTCGCTCACAAAGAAGAGGCTAAACCGTGTTAACTTTCTCATTTCTCAGCATTGAAACCATACTCCTGGAGAAACCTTCAACAAGCTCGCATTCACTCATTCCAAGCGGCGGAGTACCTATCCAATCCCTCAAATTGGGAGACCGTCTGCACACACATACAGTCCCCTCTGCTGCTGGCGACTTTCACATAGTTTATGGGTTCCGCTTAATAAACGTAGCACAAGGAAGAACAACACTGTGACTAAATATGGACGCGCAGTTAAATGGACCCTGTTCTGAAGGATCTATTTGGATATAAAGCTTTCCCTCTAGGAATGTGTTAGCGAATCGGTTTATTAAAAATGGCCGGACAACTATTTACTCAAGATAACGGAGAAGTAATATGATTTACTACTTTTAGAAGCAGGGAGTATGTGTTGCCTATGCAATGTACGAGAAGTAGTAGCTTAGATAGCAGCGCTTCAGCGACTCGGACTCACGTCGCATGTGATGGGACCATTTAGTAAGGACTGTATTCATTAATTGTGTTCCCACACAGGATACCGTGCGCATAGAAACAGCAAGTAAAAATGAAGAGGAAAATGGCTACGAAGAAATACTGAAGATGTGAAAATTTAAAGCGGCTAAGTGGGCATGAAAAATGAAAGTCCCGAAGGCCTTTTTACACCTGAGGTAACGCAGCTGTGCTCCCCTGAGGTCGCCAGTACCTGTAGCACACGACAGCCAACTCACTGACCCTTTGTTTCGTAGCGTAGCATATCTGCTACACTCCAAACAAGCGTGTCTAAACCAAACAGTATGAGTACGGAAAGTATGTTCCGTCAGTGTTGATAGGAAGTAAACAACATCTTCCTTCAGTTCCCCTCGTGCTTTCGTCGAGGGAGATCAAATACCAGGTATTTTTTACAAATACTTGAAAATCAATTCTTGCGAAAATGTATTTTAGGTAAGGTAACATAAGAAATTCATGAGACAAAGAGTTAACTTAGCCCTATAGCGTACCTCATGCCCCCACTGGGGCTGCCTATGCACAGGAACGATTTGTCTCTCGACATGTGGAGCAACATTTTCAAACAGAGTTTTGCACGCAGTCTGAACAGAGCGCACTAAAGAAGTCACAATGTTCTGTGACTACTTTAGTAAATTTATTAAAAACAGATCCTTCTTTTTAATTTCCGCAACACAAATTTGTTTTTAATTTTTTAAAGCAATAAAAATTGCGTTTTTAACGATTTGGTTGCAGGTGGGGGGCTTTTATGAAAAAAGGTGTTCAGTTGAGGCATGGTAAAAAATTGCAGGGGTAATCTTACGAATTTAATTTATAGATGCAGTTTAACTTGGTTTACATAGCTGCTTGCCTCTTCATGCAACTAAGTTAAAGTGCTGTAGAATCGAAGTTTACACATGAATTTAATCCCCATGATTATCTGTTATATGGGCACTGTGGTACAAAGCGGTGCGCGCTTGCCTTTTATTGAGGAGGTTTTGAGGTTCGATCCCCGAGGTGCGATAAGTTTTTTTCATGAGGACGCAGAATGCTTCTCTTGGGGAATGAGGGTCAAATGCTAACATTCCTTACTTCACTCTAGTGGCTTGTTAATAATTATATACCACTAAAAACTCAATATTTTAAAGAACTTACTGGCCTTTCACACGATCAGTCAATGTTTGAAGACGGCATCGGAAGACACCCTAACACGAGCATCGAATACTAACTATGCTCACTATTTTGGAGTTAAGTCGGGCACTAACTGTGGAATCAAGGGACTGTCTAATCCGTTAACTTCCGACAATGTCTTCAGACATTGACTGATCGTGTGAAGAGCATTTTGGAATAGTTGATATTCTACAGTTCATGCAATAAGTCTTCAGAGTTCGGCCACGACCCTCAACGGATGTGACCTCATACAACGAGGGCCACACGGTCACTCAACCAGGCATACTTCATGCACCGCAAGATGTAAGGTCATTTCCTCCCTGTTTTTACTAGAGTTTTTAGCTTGGTTTTTATGAGGCAGAACTGACTTCTTCAGATAGAGTTATTCAGTCTAGGCCGAGGTCCCTAGGCTAGAGTGGTATTTTTCTATAAATGCAGCTCTACATTGTCTTAAATTTTAAACCCGCGTTAATTAAGGCGTGATGCCTGTTATCATATTTCTTCATCGATTAATAACAGAATTTCTTTTTTTTTGTTCCTGGATTAAAACCCTAGTCTCCCATTTCTTTGTAGCTAAACAAAATGAAAAAATTGCTGCTAGAACTCTCCTCTAGAGGTCAGGTCAATAAATTTTTAAATTTGCTTTTTCCAGTACAATGCGGATGAGAAGTAAAATGCAAGCACATTACAAAAGCAAAGTTTCACACGGACAGCGGGCATTTTCTGTTCCTTTGCTAGGTAGGAGTTAGGATCTGCACATCACCCTGTGACAGTGCACTACATATGCAGCTACACAGCACCCTTTTCAACATTAAGCACCTCACCATACAATGACCGGGCAACTACAAAGCAGTCATCACGAATAATATGAAAGCAATGTGGTCCGATAGAGCGTCAAGAGGGGGGATCTCGCACCGGTCCCGTGACATTAACAGCAGCTAAAAGCGCCAATAAAAAGTAATTTCTTAGCGCCTTTTCGAGCCTCAGAGCCCGACCAAAACAAAGATTTTTTGAGGGCAAGGCTGCGGCCAAAAACCGGAGAACTTTAAGGAGTTGAGACAAAAAAAGCTCAGATCCTGAAAAAGAGCGTCACAAAAACAAGGGATTCCTAAGGAGTTGGGATGAAGGAGTCTTATATCAGCCTAAGTTTGTTCGGAACAGGGAGCAGAATCATGGCCTGGCTGCGATATGCAGGACAAATTTATGACTCTCTAGATACGAGCTTCTCAAGTTGGAGTGAACGCTCATTTACTGATAACAACTCCAAAGGAGATGCCCTCTATTCGATTTGCGAGCCTGAGTTATTGGGTCATTTCAAACAGGAAGGTCTTGATCTTCGGGAGCTGAGGAGTCCAGCTGACGGACTGGCCGGGGCAGGCATGCAACTGTGATCATCACCACCGTGATCCACACAATGACCACCTTGATCCACACAATGATCATCATCACCACCGTGATCCGCACAATGACCACCTTGATCCACACAATGATCATTATCACCACCGAGATCCG
>VOMN01097723.1:0-57779 GCA_014899125.1 Orchestia grillus | reverse complement strand
GTTCATTGGACCTGTTCAGTGGACCTGTTCAGTGGACCTGTTCAGTGGATCTATCTAGTAAACTTGTTCAGTGGACCTGTTCAGTGGACCTGCAGTGGACCTGTTCAGTGGACCTGTTCAGCGAATCTGCAGTGGACTTGTTCAGTAGACCTGTTCAGTGGACCTGAGTAACAGTGAGACAAATGCCAAGGTGCTCGGATGGTCGTGGCCCGATCACTAAAATCTCCCACAACTTCATAAGTCTATGCACCAAAGACTCGAGTCTCTAACAGGTGTTATGGCAGAAAATTACAGTTGAAAGAAAAAGCCTAAAATAAGACCAGAAAGTTTACCATCATACGAATTATGTACATGGAAAGAAACTTCTACAATTCTTAAGCATCATCAATTCTTAAGCATCTACAATTTAAAATCGAGTTGTGGTTCAACAAAAAATTCCAAAGTTCCTCATCCCCTATTCGTGCAAAACAAAGAAGCATGGGAGGAGGCCTCACCTCTTACGTAAAGGAGTCAAAACCACAGGCTCTCGAGGCGTGCGTTGGGTGAGTGGGGGCTCGGTAGGAGTGGTGATGGTCCGCCGTTGCTCCGGAGTGAGCTGGCGCCTGTTGCTTCATGTAGCTCTCAACTGATGGAAAATTAGTATTACTTCGGACGTCACGGAGAGATACTAATTTTCCTGCATTGCATTGAAGTTTTATTCAACGTTCTATGCAGAGACTATGGGGTCTCCTGCTGGTTTTAATATCTTGAACCTAATCATTCCTATTCTTAAAATAATACTTTTTTTTACAATGCGACAACTTTCGGTGCTCAGAATCCGTGATGCGCGTGGTGGGAGAAGTGAAACCGGTGGGTCAAAAACTCTCACCATTTCAGAGCAGCTTTTCACTACAGTTTGTGCGAGTTCGAGCGCTACTTACCTCACCGAACGTTGGTTCCGTGAATCTGCATTTTCCACGATGGTGCATTTAATCCGCCTATTCTTACCGCGGCTTTGTTCTCTGCTTTGAATATTCATTGGTTGGGGCGATTAGCTGCGAGATCCGTCCTTGCTGCAGCGACGCCTGTGGTACAGCAGCCAGACCTCGTCCAAAGTAAACGTGTATCGTCACATGACACACATGGCTCCTGCATCGCATTGCCGGTGTGGGAGACTGGATGTGTGTCTGATACATCGTCAGGTTACAGATGTTTTCATCACACCGTGTGTTTTGAATGAAATTTTATTGAAGCCGTATTTGTGAGCGCTCTCTAAACTCTGCCGTTTTGATCTCGTAATACTCCTGTACTACACAACTTATCTCTTACGGCGACCGTACGGCGAGAAAAATCTCTTGGTGCAGGCAGATTTGGAAATTAATCTCTCGGAGTGAAGGACGAGTCGTCATAGATATCTGAGTATCGTGTGCTTTGACATACCTTTCAGTGTCGCCGCATATTATCATAGGTTATTGAATATTGATTATTGTGTTCTAGTTAGCCTGCAGTCGTACAGAAAGCATAAAGAAGGCAACTGCACAAGGGACTCCCACACTGAGACGGGAGCCTGGAAGCAAAGAAGCCAGCTTTATGTCAGACGAAAGGGGACGCTCAATTATAAAATTACTTTCGTTTTCATTCTCACATTGGTATTATGAGGGCTATTTAATGTTGAAGAGTGAATAATATAGGCATATTTATTCTAACGAATGTACTATGGGTCAAATTAATTGTAACAAATGTATTATGGGGTTATAGGACAATTAATTCTAACGATTGTATTATGGGAAGGCTCATTAATTTAAAAAATGTACTATGGGAGCCAATTAATTCTAACGAGTATGTTATGGGGCTTAACTAATTTAGCAAATGTATTATGGGGAGCTAATTGGTTCCAACTGAATTGCTTGAAACGGAGAAAATTTACTTAGTATGATACTGGATGATGAATAAATGTTAATGCTTTACTAATAAAAGCTTATTGAGGCACCTTCTCATGCGGTTTTAGTTCGTTGTAGGACATTTTTAGAAGTTGACATCAATTCTTAAAAAGTTATTGTCACTTATGTTATCTGTCATATTTACGAACGTCTTGCAAGTGATAAATATGTAAGGTGCTACTTCTCAAAATTGGCTCGTATCTACACCAAAAAGCCTGATGAATGTTTTTCATAAGAGGCTTAAAGCTAAGCCACCGTTATCGTCATTGGGGCAAAAAATCCCATACCTTGCCAAAATTCTGAATAAATCTGAATTATTGCAACAATAATTGGGGGCAAAAGACAGATTCATTACTAAAGGGAATGTCCAGTTATTCAAACGCAGTAATAAAAAGCCATTCGTACGAGCGAAAGCTTCAGAAAATCATGTGCCAATTAATTGTACAAATTTTGTAGATTGATTCTGATATGAACTTGTTATAAGAATTTGTGACAAATTTTCTATAAACTGTATACAACGTATAAAATTTTTTTTTCTTATCTAGGGATAATTGTCATCACAACTTTGGCCGTTGGCCACGGGTTGACGAACGTATAACTTTCATCAGAAGGTATTTCAGAGCAATCTTTCAAAGCATCTGTTTAATATTTACATGCATTAAATCGATGCTAGTTAGACGAAATAATTGCGCATGTATAGAGAAAATATTCAGAAGGCTTCCGTTGAATAGGGGAAGCCAAAACGTAGATGATGTGCCAATTCAATCGTTCATTTGATGACATTCAACCATATAACCTGCGGCTGTGCATCAGTTCTCACCGTCTTGTGGGAACATCTATCACTGAAAGCTTATGATCAATTTCCTCCTACAATCCGACATAGCTACCTGACGAGGAAGAATAGCGTTCATGTTTCCATACATCACATCAGGACGTAATGGCAGCTATTCAATGTTTGTCATGAATGACAAAAGGCTTCACAATTCGCGGTCACATCAATGCTGTCGTACGGATATTAATATTTTGCTGAGGGGCCCACTAAAGTCGGGAGCTCCCGTCAGATATACACTGATGCATGCACAGAAGCGCGAGCTGCGTAAGCTCTAACCTCAATGGGAGGAAACTCAAAGCATCGTCTTTGGACTCTCGAGGCAATCAGCACCAGACGGGATTCTTGGCGGAAGGATCATTTCCAGAGATGAATTTGAACTCGAGCAATATTGCTGGAAGTCATCCCGGGCCTGAAGAGCTCTGGTTAGAGACGGGCTAATATTCAGCACCGCGTAGTAATATGTACAATAATGAATAGTTAGTAAATACGTGGAGCATTTATCTGTTCAGCTACCTAGAGCTGCTCAGTCAGAAGGATGAGCTATTTGGTGTGAAATGAGTAGAAGCGTCATCATTTTCTATTTAATCTAAGTTAGGTACATATTTTGAACATAGCGGCTTAGGCACTTCGACCTGCTGAGCCAATCGGATGTGTTTTTGTCCTGCTGCACCTGCATAATTTTTAAATCTAACTGTACGCACTGCATTCCTGACACAGTGTAATACATTGGAATCTCGGTAAAATTGCCTTGGCCCTTTTCAGAATGTGGATGACATTTCATGCGGAGCTGAATTCTTCAGTCGGAAGACGTTCGCTGAGAAGTGACTATGGAAGCGTTCTAGGGAGCTCTCGTTGGAGTATTAACGCTTTCGATGCGATGAACCGATCTCCGCATCCATCAAAAATGCTCACTGGTGACGCGTGATAAGATCAGTTACGGCAGATAAAGCAGCACAATTGTGTGTCCCCCTCATACAAAAGCAACGATACAAATGTGAAGCCTGAATGTCAGTTTCGCCTAGCAAAGTTGTGCAGCTAAAGCGCCATCACCAGACGTGAACATCTCAATCAGATTCTGGTGAATCTAGATCAGAATCTGGCCGTGTCACAATCAGACACTGCCACGGCCAGACGTACGTCTTTGTGCCAGAGTCGGGTGCGTGAGTCAGCTGTTGCTTTTCCCCACATTTTTGAAAGGAAAAGAAGAGAAAGAAAAATCGTTTATTGTGAAATCATTCACGTACAAAACATATAGCAATGGTGTTTTAAATTAGCAAAATTACAGTCTTACAACCCTAGCTCTTTGGTTTTAGCTTATTAGTTATTGACGCCTACGTAGCTACATGCGAGGGCTTATTTTTCATAAAACAGTGTAGCGCAACTGAAAATCTTATCTTTTCACATTCAAAAGCTACCTTTAAAGCTTAGCAGCCAAATTGTCCCCACGAGTAGAGTCTCTTGAGTCTTATTCCTCATGTATCATTTCTTATTCATTCTAGCACTGTGCCAAATATAAATTACATGGAATAAGTAAACCTTTCAAACGTATAAACGTTTCACTGCGTTGGCTGGCGCTAGAACTCTAATGACTGGGAGAACGCGACTGTTCTCGCTGTCCTTGACGCGGCCACTGCTGACTCAGCGATGGCGCCGCTCACTCGACAACGGAAGTAATGAGCTGTCGGGGATTGGAGGTCCAGACTCGGCACAGGGCTTAAAATAGTTCGTATTCTGTGTCAATTCTAATAATAATTGATTTCATTAGCCAGAGAATGTCGAAGCCAAAAAATGTGTATTGTAGGAATAGGACTTCACTACATTGTGAGGCTTGCAGTTTTACGGAGTGCAATGACTGGAAGTCTGTCGTCTAAATGCGGATGTTAAGGTTCTATTTAATGATCTATTGTTCAGTCAAAAAAGTACATTGTTCAGGGAAAAGTGCTTAACGAAATTGCAATTGGCTGCATTCAGCGGTGAAACTGAGAATATGGCAACAGGAACAATGAGATAAGTAACCTAAGTTCAGTGATGTAAAATTATATAAGTAGAAGTACTTGCAAATCAGTAAAATATTTAAACTTAATTTAAAATGTTATCGAAAATAGGTATGAGGTTTTCGTAAATATTCCATGTTGCAAATTGGGGAAGTTTCATTAGCAATGTTGATAAATTATTGTGTTTTCATGAAGAGCGATGAGTCCCTGGGTTAAATTTACCTTCCACCAGTTCAAGAATTCCTGCATGTTTTGCTCGATATTACGACTCCCACTCGAATCCGAACTCTGTATGAAATCAACAAATTTTTATTTAGGATAATCATAAAATACTTGCTAGCAACAACCCCAAAGGACAAGAAGCTCAAGAATATCCGCAGTTTTCGTGCAGTGCCTCCGTCTACTCCAATATTATGAAAAACGTTTGCTGAGTCGGCAGTATCTCGCCAAAGATTTAGATGAAATAGATTCCCCAAGTGTTTGGGGCTGCGGTTCTGATAGCGGCACCGAGTCGCTTGTAAAAAGGAGGAAAGAAGTGTTGAACTGTGAGCTTCCGAGTTCTGGTAGACATCGTGTGGTGCGCTTTAGATTCAATTAACCAGATGTGTTTACATGTCATGGACCTTAGAAGATGCCAAGGGATTTTTAAGTAAGTTGATTAATTTATGCAATCCATAAAATTCACAGGGACGGATATCAAAATGAAAATATGTTAATTTATTAAAATGTCAATGATTCACTTTATGCATGAAGGAAGCATTGTTCCTTACATGTCCATAGTAAACGCACTGAATTATACGAACAATAATTTAATAAGAAATAATAGAAAAAGGTTTTCTTGACATGTTTCAGTTGAATGCGAACTGCCTTTCCTGACGAATTAGATCACTCCTGTGCTCAGGTCGAAAGCCATTTTAATGGCCCAAAAGAACTTTTATTGCCTTTTATGTCATGTAGCTCAGGTTTGAGAGGAGGCGACCTCGCTTGATTCTTGACAGAGTTATGATTTTTTGAAAGAGTAAAGATTTTCTCATTCCTTCGATGGTAGTAGAGGTACAGGAACCTTATGTCAGTATTAGGTTAGGAATTTCTATTCAATTTTGTGTTTGCATAGAACTAGACGCACATACCGTCATTCCTAACGTATTGTACATATTTTCCACATCGTTTAAATTATTGAAGTGAGACTTCACCCTCACGTTCGTAAAGAAACGACAAAATGATTTGTTTGTAATTTGTTCAATTATATGAGACTATGTAAGTGAGAGAATGCTACGCGTTAAAATCGATCTTGGAATAAAAAGTAAAAATTCCACATCACAAAAGGAATCTGGTATTGTTTTTCAGTTTTAGATATTTCGTATATACAGGTGATTAAAAAACTGTCAACACACACATTACATAAATCAAAATTTGCTATCAATGCCTACTAATAAAATTCTACGATGAAGCTTCTTTTCATAAGCAACATTCGGCGTTAATGTGAACTTATTTCATAAAAGAAAATCAAGGCTTTAGTCTCACAATAATTTTTGGACCTGTTATTAAGAATTAACATGACCCCAATTCAAGGCAAAAATGGTTAAAAAAATTTGTTACTTTGATACCCAAACAATTTCTTACCGCAAATTTAAAAAGTATATTCGATGCGATGGCACAGGGCCTCGCCCACACCAGCCCCTCCACAATGATGACCAGCGTCTTGAGATCCGGCGTCTCACATACTCATACATACATACTGACATTCATGAGCGATAGTAAAACATAATTAGGAATAAAAGTATTCCGAACAATACAGGAAGAACAGCTGTAAAAGACAACGTATTGAGACTGAAATATTTTGTAACGTCGTCGAAACCGCATTTTCTGCAGATTCAAGAAGCATCCATAGGTTCGGAAACATTGAAGAAAATCAAATTTTTGGATAAAGTTGTGGCGAGTTCCTCGATATTTGAGCGACCAAATAAGTTAGGAAGCTCAAAAGGAAGCTGCGACCAAGGCTCACCAAAGATAAGCCGCGGCTTCTATAAATAATGAAACGCGTCTTTTTGCTTCCTTCTCGGGTCCTCTCCTCGAAACTGACCGCAAGAAAAAAAGTCTGGTCTTCTTTTTTTTGTTGCCATACAAAATTGGAACTTCATACACAAGCATTGGCTCGGCTATTTTGAACTAATGTTTTTGACATATGGTGGTCTACATAGTGTGTTAATCGTGCAAATGTACTTGCAGAAGTTTTTTGGCTTCCATTTAAAAAAAGACGAGACGTATGCAAAAAATGCTGGCACAATTCGAAGGCCGCGAGGTAGGTTTTGAAGGTACGCCTTTGTCCCTAAAAGGCTGTGCAATAAAGAACTTTCCTCGCTGGTCAAGCGCAGAAAAAACACCTATCATGAAATAGAAAAGCTTCACGTATTATCCCACAAATTGAAAAAGAATCAGCCTGCAATCTTTTTGTGTTCAGTGAATCTAGAGGCGAAGATTTCACTGCACAAAAGGTGAGGGTGGCTTTGAAGAAGGCAAGAAGCTGGTCCCATTCTCGTGAGAAATGGAGTCTGGCGACAATGGCCGAACTCTTCAATATCTTCAATAGCTCCTCAAAATCAATCAAGTGGAGAGACCTGACGTGCCTCGCATATTTTGAGACCTATTCGGCCCGCAACTGTGATACAATCTTCAAGACAAGGCTTTTGTCGCCACTAGACGTCCACGCGAGACAAAATAAGACGGCGCTCGAGCACGAATAAATGAGATTCGTATGCTTTACATCAGTTTGTGAATGAGATTTACAATACTTGTCTTATTTTGGAAGCCTTACGTGACTTACAGTTCTCATCAGTACTTTGTTCTTAAGATGTCGTTGGATAAAGGTTTTTTGTCAAGAGATGAGATTTCACAATTTAGACGAGGCAGTTTTTGAAAAAGTTTTAAAAGAAAAAGTCTGCGTGCTGTGGTGCACCAAAATTAGGCCATTCTTAATCCCACGTCGGGATATTCTTTTTTTTAATTTTTCCCAATGCTCTCAATACGTCAATAGCGTTAGGATGTGGTTGTTGTTTCTCTTTGAGGTCAAAAAAAGAATAATGAAGAACCGCTTTTAAAATACAACTGTGCAGCAACATTTTGCTTTCTAGAACGCATAGGAATGTATGAGTAATGGTTTGGTCATTCACTTTTGCTCAGTAACTGTTTTACTATGTTGCTGATATCCATGAATATTGATTCATCATCAAGTTTAAGGATTAGGTGCAAACTTGCTACAATTTCAGTTTGGAAGCAACAAAGAACACAACTCGAACCACCATTTTTTAGCATCATTCACTTCATGCTGGACAAACCTATCCAGTTTCTTTACTTTCTAAATTGATTTCAAGTACCTAGAAACTCTTGTGCAAAATGTTTCAACTTCTGATGCAGGTATTCAGACCACAGCTCGCAAATAATCTCGCCTAGTAAACAATGGTGGTTTTCCCTTCAATCTATTTTCAATTCTGTGATCTTTCGAGCGAACAAAAATTCGAGCACCATATTTCTACGCAGCTCTAATTCCAACAGCACCAAATGAAACTTCAGAGTCCTGAAAATACATTTGCGTCAATCAGTAAGATCACTCGACGTTGTTTCATTCTGACAATTTTCATCAGGCTTATCAGCAACCAAATAAAAAAAATCAGGAATACCAACGTTTTTGCACGGTAAAATTATTTAGTTAGATAACAGTTCAATAACCAACCCAAAAAATGTAGCATTTTGTGTGAGGTAAGCTGATAAAATAATGTTTTATTTGTGTCATCATTCCTTGTTCATAATGCCTACACAACGAAAGGTAACGCTCATGACATCCTAGGACTGCTATTCAGTTTTCATAAGCCTTTTAAACTTTGGATCCAAATCTATCTTCTCTCATGAACATAAACACTTGATATTATCTTGCGAGAGGAAATTTAAAGTCAGAATTCAAAGACGATCTCCTGAAATTTGTGTTTCTGTTTTGACTTTGAAGGTGCTGTCTGTTGTTAGCGTCTCGGTTAATAGCCAATTGCTATTGAGAAATGGCTCTTGTGGAGATCCTTGGAGCACTCGGGCAGAACTTCATAAGGCGGCTCAAGTGCAGCAAATTTAAAAAGCCTCACGCAGAATAGCGACTCTTGGGCCCGCTCGTAAGACCTGAGAATTCCTGGCCGTAATTTAGGATTATGCTCTGGCTCGCTTTCATTGTTGCCTTCTAATCCAGTCCGAGCTTTTGGCTTCTTGCTCAGGCTTCCGGTCGAGTTCCCCGCGGGCCCGGAGCTCCGCAATTATACATTTCCATGAATATTTAGGGCTCAAACGCTTTTCAAACATTTTTACGGCAGCGTCCTTTTCTCCCGGCGTATTGCCATCACTCACCTGAAGCTTCTATATATGTTGCAACGAATTCTAGCAAAATAAAACTTCCCACGTTCTGTGAGTTACATTTGCTACAAAAGTCCAAAATGTACCGTGCTACGGAGCGACTTGAGTTACGGTTTCTGCCCGACTCCTGTCTTGGTAAGGAAGCCTATTTTACTTTTGTTGAATGCGTGGCCGTGTCTGGCCGCTGCAGCTACCGATGGTGTCTTTGAAATGCAATTTACCTTTCATGCAGGACTCGGGCAGCCTTGAGAAGTGCCCGGAATTTCGAGCGTGCACGTTTACGCTGATGGCGATGCAATAGTGACGAATGCTCGCTTTCGTGTAATTCGTCTTTAAGTTTTTAGTGAAAATTTGGCGTTCCCACGGTCTCTTCAATGCTTTCGGTTTTATCGTATCTCTGAGTGAATTCATTTTTAGCTAGAGAAAATTAGATAAGCAAAAACTGCTGCGTGCGTTGACTCGTATCTACGACTACGAACTGGAGGAATATTATTTGTGTTGGTCTATTTGTTTCGTCTTATTTTACCACAATTTCTGACTGAAAAACTTGATGCTCACGGGGTGGAAAAGTTCCTGAAGTAATGCTTAAAGAAGAAAAACCTTGACGCAAAGCAATTTTGTCCAAGTTAATATTTTGCAAATTCCTGCAACGTCTGTTGGTCCATTCAGTGGATTTGAAGCATGTCAAATAACGCAGCACGGAGTACGGCACTGAAATACAGAGCGGGCAGGGGTGTGCCACGTGTAGTAGCGCACATTGCTGGGGAGTAGCGCACACTGCTAGGGTATAGTGCACACTGCTAGGGTGCAGCGCCCATTGCTATGGTGCAGCGCACACTGCTAGGGTGCAGCGCACACTGCTANCTGGGAGTAGCGCACACTGCTAGGGTGCAGCGCACACTGCTGGGGTGTAGCGCACTCTAGTAGGGTATAGCACACAGTACTAGCGTACGCTACAATTCGTGTAGCAGTTTTAGTCGAGCCATTTCGTTTTATTAACTGTAGAAACTTTTTGCCATTCTGAGCCAATCTGGCACGCAGTAACGAGTAGGTATAAAATTTACAGTTACAAAACAGTGCATTCAAATGAAGTATCTGGGCGAATATCCAGATCATTCATTCGAATACATCAACATGCTTGCAAAAAGTGCATTCTTGATGCAGCAGCAGTGCATAGAAATCGGACATTTCCCTCACGAACTATGCGATACACGACAGCACAACAAATGTCACATCTTCTGTTGACGTAGCGAATAATTTTTATGTTATACAGTTCTAATTATCCAAGAACTTCATGGTTACTCTTTAGCCAGCCTTGCTGCCCTCAGGCTGACCAGGCGAAAGCTGAGTATCATTGGAAAAATGTTCGTATTGACAAGAACCATTTATTCCTCCTCATTGATGCGCAGACCTTTAAGGGAGGAGCATGCGATGTTAGCGCAGCCGCAACGCTACAGTCATGGAGGATGTTTTCAATAGGTAAAGGTGTACTTAGGCCAACATCGAAAGAGGACTTGGGAACGCTCGTTTTTTTTAATTAAAGGCGGTTTCTCTTCGCTATCACCAGATCAGCGTACAGGGTGGTCATCAATAATATTTAAAATTGTACCTTACATACGCACGACTGACTCAATATAATCTCAATTTGAACTGGAAGAACTTGAGGTGATATTTATGTGGGACACCCTATACAATTGAAGCACACGACTCTTCCCGACTCTTGAACGGGTTACTTAAACTCAGGCATACGTGATGCAATTCGGTCAAAGAGAGGCTTAGGTTCCAATGGAAGAGGGCTGAGAGATAAGGGATGTGCCACAGTTAACCTAACTTAAAAAAATTGAAGTATTTTATTGTGTGAATTGCACTTGGATCTTTTTGGATTATATCTCTGAATTTGATTTATATGTGGTGTATAACCAAGTTCCCCATCGTTAGCTTAGTACCCTATACATGCTATTACTCATTAGGATGGTTATAAATCGTGATTATAACTCGAAGTCGCCAGAGTGTTGTAATGAGTTTTTTCGAGATAGGCCTGCTCTACATTTTCCGTGGATATAAGCCTCTATATTCTATCAACCGAAGGGTTGTAGTAGCGCGCTCTCTGAATATGCACGCAGCTGTACGGGTAGAGATGCTACTTCTTTCGGTATAACACGCTCAAAGTATGTATTGATAGTACATTAATTACCTTTAGTACAACGTTCGCTATAATTGATTGATTATTTGTACATTGCAATAGATCAAACATTATTAATACTGAGAATAGCGTTTTAACACAAAGTTCTGCAGTAACATAGCATGTTCAATAAAATAGCAACACGTTCAACTGGTTTGCATGCGGGGCACGAAAATATCTGACCAGTCATGAGCGACCAGAAATTGTCGGATGCAGAACTGAATCAAATGTTATAAGTTCGATTACGATTTCCCATTCAATTATATTTCATTATAGATCGTTGCAAGTCCTCACAGCGAAAACGTACACCTAAGAAAGGCGTGACATAGAATTGCAGAGTGATACAGAACATCGAATTTACTTTTCGGGAAAATCGGTTCTTCTTCAGCGCGCTATTCAAGAAGCTTCTCAACAACTTTTTATGTCGTTATTGTGCGTGCACTAAAACTCAAGCGGTTATTATGTTCAGAATAAGAAGTACAATTTTCTAGTGAAGAGCCGTAATTAATCCTCTCCATTATTTCTGGCAGTGCAAAAGTTGTGCCATTTGGAACAGGTCTTAGAGCTAAAACAGTTTCGTAGTAAATGCCACGTGCGAGTTGAGGAAATTAAGCAACAGAAATATTAAGTTTTGTCATCAAAGTTCCACGGTAAACACTGAAGGAAGAACAAGGCAGTTTGCGGTGCACTGAAGGAAGAACAAGGAAGAACACCGAAGGAAGGACAAGGAAGGACACTGAACACTGAAGGAAGAACAAGGAAGAACACTGAAGGAAGAACAAGGTAGTTTGCGGTGCACTGAAGGAAGAACAAGGAAGAACACTGAAGGAAGAACAAGGCAGTTTGCGGTGCACTGAGGGAAGAACAAGGAAGAACACCGAAGGAAGAACAAGGAAGAACACTGAAGGAAGAACAAGGCGGTTTGCGGTGCTCTCGAAGTGAGTGGACTACATCAAGGCGTGCGGCTCGCGCCTGCGTAGCCTTCCTAGAAAATATTGTCAAAAATGGCGCGCCCTTCAGGTATTGCAAAAAGCGGGAACGCTTTCCAAGTTATGAGAATTTCTGTAAAGTTTTAAAGAACTGCAAGTTTCTATCGTCCCTCGTAGGCAAATTTGTGTGTTTGTAGGGCCTTTTTATAAAGCTTTTGCTGCCTTTGTGCGGGGCCTTCGTCTAAATTTGGCTTTCGGAAGTCATAAGTTTTGTGGAGCGCTGGGAGCTACACTTTACCTTGCCTTATGGCCCCCAAGTTACTGTCATGCCTTACTTTAGCAGAGTCATTATTATCAAAAAATTCCTGTGACATATTTATTCGACATTTTAAGGCTCCTTCGCTATGGTACTCCTGAAAAACGTTTTCTCTGAGAACCTCACGTGCTGTGAGTGGGGGAAATTACGTTTCTTTCACTTAAGAGGAAAAAGTATAATAAATTTATTAAATATCAAATCAATGAATTCCTATTGACTCACTAACAAATACTATTCATTGGTACCAAACCGACAACATATTAAGGGCCATGGCGGCTTTATAAAAGGCAAATAAATTAGGTAAACTAATGAAGGTCTTATGATTAAATGCTGAGTTTGCGCTCTCACGGTTTTCCAAGTAGCATCAAATGTAGGTTTTATCTGCGGAAGGCGCTGTGAAATAATGGTATCGAGAGTAAAATTTATTTTGGGGGTTTTGGGACACATGAAAGTTTCATGCGTAATTTTAGAAACTCGGTGCATTGCCGAAGGACTCACCTATTTTTCATGTTGAGACTGGATATCATAACACCGAGATTAGAAATGAATCTTGCAGTGAAGGACGCTGAGTTGTTCAACAGAAATCGAAACAATGTATAAGTTAGAAAGGAAGCGGTTGTATATCTCGGTCCATCCTGGATTAAAATGTATTGCGGAGTTGTGGTAATCCGAGGTGATCTGCTGACGACACGACACTTTGGACGATTGAACTCTCTGACCTCTGACGTGGTGGACTGTTTGAGTTAGTTTTTGAAGTCGAACTAGATTACGTTCAGCAATCATGTTAGAGGGAAAGGCGAGCTTGTTTATTATGAGTATTCTGACCCTGTTCAGAAGTATCAATGGGGAAACATTTAATCAGTAGCGTTGAACAGAAAACATTGCTTCCAAACGTTACAATTTATTTTATCCGTAAGCATCGTTCTCTTTTACAAGGGCTTGTTTAGAGCAAAATGCATGAGAAAATTTCATCATAAAAATGTGGTAGCTCTAGTCATAATGAATATACAATGAAAATACGGGGCTACGTCAGGTTATTAAAACTAGTAAATGCGTTTTCTTATAATGATAAGCAATACTCGTTGAACATACAGTAGAAATCAGGGCATACCAACTCCCACGTCGTCAGAATGGTAAGAAATGCCCACAGAGTACACGATAATCACATCAGAGTTCACTTCGCTCAAAGTTTGGCTGTAGCAGCCCTCACGCAGAGCTGCAGTTTGCTCATATACAGCTGCTGTCAGAAACTTTAACTTTGAACGTGGCCTGATAAACTTTTGACGGAACCCAAATTCCGAATGGAAATATGTCGTCGCTAACTCTCGGACCAGAGCGGCGTGTGTGGGGGACGACGCACCCGTTCTCTCCACAGCGGTGAAATTATTCGAATTCTGCCAGAAAATCGAGGTAAAAACTCGCGCTCTGAAAGTAGGTCATTTAAATGCAGACCTTTTAATGATGAAACTTCCGTTATTCATTTCCCACGGTTGATGAGCGCGCCCATGAGTTGCCGGAATTATGGAAACTTTTCGCCCTGATATGAACTTCATTCAAAAAAGATATGTGGGTCTGAATGATTTCTAATTCTATCTGAACCTTCGCAGTGACGTTTTATGAAGAAGTCACTGTGGTGAGACTAGATCAACTGTTTTGTGGTATTTTACTGCAAGCTAATTTGATCGAAAATTTTTTCTGACGTAGCTAGAATTATCTTATTATACAACGGCGTAAAACTGACGCATTAAAAACAACATCGCAAGTATTTCACTTCTGCTGCTAGCTAAGAATCACCATAATATTTTGAATGTATTCATATGCGAGTAGAACTAAAACTGATTTTTTTGCAAAATTTGCCGTTTCTTGCCGAGGTGAATTTGTTGCCCTCTGGACTAACACTTTACGGGAATGCAAAACAGTAAATCTCTTCAAGCTGTAGGGCTTTTTCTTTTGATTCTTGATGCATGACATAACGCGTCTATTTCAATGGTATATTGTGCAGGGCAAAACAAGAGCCCGAGTTTTGACCCCAGACATCGCCTGCTAAATTTATTCAATCTTTTGTACTAGTCCTTCGCTAAAAATTGAAGAATTATGAAAATAGCTAAGCACTAATTAAGAACTTACTCAATTTGGCGGGAGAAATGAGAACGGGATTGTATTCACAAGCGTTGGTTTGTAATCAAGAGTTGGATTGCAAAATGTGTTTAAGAGTTGAGTTAGAGCTTTCAATTCCTCAATGCTCGCTTTTTGCAGCGCCTCCAAACCTGCCAGTGAGTGCGCTGTGAGCGTTTAAATTAGCTCAGCGTTTGTACGTCCCGATAAGAGAGCTATTTTCAAGCCTCGAAATGAAACTACGCAAATTGATTTTACGTCATGCAAATCGAAGGGCATAAGCCTCTAGAGTCTAGACGAACGAGCCATGCAAGATAGATGAATATTTTTGTTTGCATTAATTTATACGTATTAAATAAGCGGTCTGTTCACTGATTTTTTTGACCTTCGTAAGATAATTCGATTAAATTTTTGTCATACATTTCCTTTTGTTTAAGAACCGTTGTTCAGAATTGTGTAGTTCTCAATGAATTCAGTAGAACACTCTACTTTTAATTCTGACTGAAAAATCCCTCTAGAATAAATCACAAAAACATTAATATACCGACCGAGATTTTTGCATGTACGCCAAGGTTTTCCGCCACAACTTAATTAACAATGAATATATTAATGCTCTTACACTCACCCACTGGTATCACATTTAAGTGACGAAATTTTTCAATGCGTGTTCTACATTCTGTCGACATTGAGTTGACTTATTGCCGGTGCTCAGTTTCCTTTGTAATTCGGTGCGAGTGAGACAGTCCAACTATGACCAAATAAGTACGGAAGTGCCCTGGTACACGAAATACCCCCAACTCTTTTTGAACGGTAAATTTCCAAAGGTGCACAACACCTCATTTTCGAGTTACTTTATCAGGCCCTTTTGTAGAATAGGTCGACAGGTTCTCGCTCCTCGACAGGCACACTGGATTCGTCGGGGCGGAGAGAGGCCGTGTTGAAGAAGAGGCTCCGACGATATCGAAGGCTCCTCAGTCTTGCTTTCAGTGCTGTGCCTGGAGTGGGTACTGAGGCTGGCTGGAGCCTTCGTGTAATAAAGGCCCCAATTTCTCTCCTCAAAAGCTACCCCAGCGCACGGGGCACTTGCACGAGGTCCAGTGAACAGGGAGTCTTAAAGCTCGTCCTTAGAGCAGCGGAATGTAGTCTCAACAATTCGGTTGAGAGATAGTGCGTTAGCACAAGGAGTCGCAAATGAAGAAGAGGAAAATTTAAGGGTGGGTCTTAACATTTCTTTAAGAAGTTTTCAAAGTGAATAAAATTGGTTTTCGATTAAGGTATCATATATTTATTTAACAGCCGTAAATGATAGCATTCAAACTGCGCAAGTGAGTGTCTGATTCTCAATTGTGAAATTGATTCATTTATTGAATATTCGATTTGAATTTGTAAATAGCTTTTACTCATCTACGTTACCCACATATTACGGTTAGATTCGTTACCGAAAACTTTAGAAGCGGGATGCGAGATTTTCTGTCAACTTAAACATCGCTTCGCCCCATGTTTCTAATTTGTTCTGTCCAAAAGTTGAGTTAGGGGCCGCCCTAATCTATGCATGAACTAGTTTTTCCTGCAATAGATTATTCCGTTGCATTTGCCATGTTCAAGTAACATTGTGTTTGGTGGCCCAAAAGTCAATTAAGCATTTAAACATTTATTCTGCAAAAACCAAAGCGAGGCCCAAAACTTACTGTGCCATTTAAAACTTTTTTTTTGCGAATGCTTGGGGAGCTCAGAAGTTAATTTACCATGTTAAATTTTTTTACATGAAAACTATAGGGTGGTCCCAATATCGCTTTACCATTTTAAACACTTATTAAGCAAAAATTAGAAAAGACTTTTCATATCTTTTTTGGAATACAAGTTTAAAAAAATAAAAACACCCCTGGGCAACCCTATATAAAAAATACAAAGTTCTAGTGAATTGTACATGAAAGAAGAATACTGGGAGTTTTTAGGGTAAAATAATTTCCTCCAAATATCTTACATTAAAAACTATGCATAAAAAATCTGCGCTATGTTTTCTGCGTCCCACTTCTCAGAATATCTGGTGAAAGTCTGGAATTTATTCAACTACATCCTGTTTCAGTGCATGGAAAGTGTTTGAAATATTACACAAACTTTATGCATTAAAAATACACAAAGAAAAAATCTGAAATAGTTAAATTCAGGGATCAAGAAGGCCAAGGAATGTCACTAAAGCGTCGAATTCTTTACCACGGAATGACTTTGGTCTTCCAGTTCGACATTTGTCAGTAATAAATCTCGTATGTCTGAATTTTGTTATCAAAGCAAGAATACAGGGTTTAGATGGACTCTTCTGAAACCTTCTCATGAAAGTCCTCTTTTTCTGCAAATAATGGTCGATTGTTTTGAAAATATCATTCCACAATGGCTGCTTTCTCTTTCATAGCGTATTTATTTCTAAAGTATGCTATTGTTTGATCCATAAGTCTTATTATGGTCAACCTGGAGAAAAAAATCCCATTATTCTTTTATCAATCGCAATTTACTAGAACTTTTTAAGCTACATAGTTCTTGCGTAATAAATATTTAAAATGATAAAGTAACTCTTGAGTGACCATGTATAAATTATTAGGTTAGGCATTAACATATGCATGTCAAAAACTCAAATAAAAAATTCAAAGTTCATGTACAAAGTGATAATGATTTATAAATCAAAGTATGCATCAGTCGAAATTTATAGCGAAGCGTGTTGGTGCTTTTGCTGGTGCTCGTGCTAGTGCTGGTGCTAGTGCTGGTGCTAGTGCTGGTGCTGGTGCTAGTGCTGGTGCTAGTACTCGTCATCGCTGTTTGCACAAAAAAATTCTAAGGAGATATAAAGTCTGCTAGCGGCGTTGGAGACACAGCTCCTAGCGTTAACGGCACATTTCAGAGCCTAATTCCATGATCTCGGCCACCTCTCACGGCAAGAGCGTAAGAAGCGTACGCACGTTTAGCAGAAAAATTAAAATTAGACATTCTGAGCGCAGCGTCGCATTAAAAAGTTTAGAACTGAGAAGAATGAATCTCATTTCAAGCACTCAACATATTGCTTAGTTGATATGTATAAATAGAAATATATAATCTATGTAAGGATGAAATGACGTTCAAAAGCCTGGAAATTTCTACGAAAGGGCACCGTCACGCATTTCTGGTGCTGATAATCGGTTTTGTGGGAACAACTAATCAGCTTACGTATGACGGGTGGATTTATTATCGAATTGCATAAATGCTTCAAATAGAGTTTATTTCAGGGAAAAATTCGACGGATGATTAAAAAACTTTGGTATAAAATGAAAGATATGAGTTTATGTATTTTCGATGCTTTTGTCACAATTTTGCCTACGAATAACATTTTTATTTTGGTTTAGAAGTTCAAAGAAACTAGATGTACATATACGTATGTAACCTCTTTAATATCTATACAAATTTTCATCACAAGTTCAATGCTGATTGACGCTCAAGTATATTAACTGCATATAATAAAATATTTTAAATTGGTATGGAATATTTGAAAAAAGATGAACGTATTTTTCAACACTTGTAGAGCGGTCAAGAAAAAATACGAGCTAAAAATTGTTTTCCTCGTTGTCCAATGCAAATTGATCTCAATAGCATTGGACAGATCTTTTTGTCTCCCAAACGCCTTGTCAATGGAACGGTCGTCCTGCATAAAATTGAACGTTCATTCGTATCCATGTGACATTTTGCAGGAGAACTTATACGCTAGAAAATTGTTTTGACTCATTGGAAGGACTGCGAATTCGTTCGTTTGATTGCATTGGAAATGGCTTCCCTCTTTCAGATTGACTGCCGCTAAAAATGATGCCAGTCCTGGTACTCGATCAGTCTGCTAATGACTGACGCAGTCGTATTTCCGCCGGTCTCAAAGAGGGCACTTTTTTTTTCCTGCCATAATGGAGGGAATTTGAACACCGGTCCTTCGTAAAGTACAAGATTTGTCTACTCTAACCAGCCCTCTAGAGCATGCGAAGCAACTTGGTGGTTGGATCGGACACTGAAGTGGGTGCAATCCGCCATTTTTTTTGAAAATGCTCGTCAGTCCCGTCCGGTCCTGGACATCGCCCTCATGCGAAGGCAATATATTGGCTTGTCAGTAGGTTTTACCATTTGCTTTCTAGCATGCACTCACATTTGCCACCAGTTATAATTTGAGTTCATTTAGATGTTGCACGCGAGTTGGAAATATTTTCGTTACAACGTTGATAGAATATGTTCTTAAAATTTCCATTAGCTTGAGTAGCAGAAGTCTGTAACACGAGCGTATTTGTTTTATGCTGTGTTTTACTATACTTTCTACCCGCTACCGTTGACCTCCCTGAAAACTCAGTCGAAATTACGGATACGGTTGACAGTTCTGAAGTGTGTTTAAACGACCAGAAATGCTCCAAAGGTTGTTGCGCCGAGCAATGAGAGCGTTTTGTATGATTTTTTTTCCCTAACGGCAATGGATTAGGAACTAAAATCTTCCGAATTCAAGTGAGGAATTTTTTGCATAATTCATCGAGCAATTTATTTTGCCAATTTCCCCAAATTTCAAACGTCTACTTTGCGTTTTAGCTTTACCATGTCGAGGGTGTGCTTTGCTACCGTATTTTTAGCAAGCCCTGTCTTATAACTCCTCGTTCTGACCCACATTTACATGTTTCCTCGGCGTCTTCCGAATGCATTCGCTTCAGTGAAGTCGCAAGTGAACCAGGGGGGGTTTTTCCAAGTTGGATCGATCGTGCGATAGCCTTTTTCCCATCTTTGCTTTCTGGAACAGACCACAGCACAAAACTCCATTTCCTTGAGCTATACGGCGTTTCCTCAGCCCCGGTAACCGAGCTTCTGGAATGGCATCCTGGAGTCAGCCCTCTCTATACTTCCAGGCCGACTCCAACAATGGCGAGTTACGTATTTGCAAGGACTTGCGTTAGAAAATTTACGTTCGTTATGTGTTTGCAAGAGCTTTTTTGGTCCGAAGTTTTCTTTAACTCCACGAAAACTCGACCACAAACAGATCGCACGGTACCACCTGTGGGCGTAACTCTTACAGCACGATGTACAGAAATACAATTTACTTTTTAGAGTATCTATCGTTAGAGGCCTAATTTTACAGAGCGTTCATAGCTCCGAATATTGCCAATTCTATACACTATTTCTCACCGTTGAATATATTTTAATTTTCAAAGGAGAATATAACTTCCAGCTAATAAATCATCATGCTATTTTTATGAAAATATTCGAACTTTTCTGCGATCACCAGCATCCGATGGCACTGAACGAGAACGTTCACGTACTGCAACCGTATTTTATGCTGATTCTGTCAAAAATATATTTTCAGTCCACTCATAATCTTGAGCATATTTTCAATATTTGCTGCAATACAACTAGAATGACAGCTTAATTCTACAGTTTTATTCGCTTATGTTAACTTTTTTTTCCCTGGTAAACCTAAAATTTCATTTTTAGAGCTTCCTTCGTTGACCATCCTTATTGCTTGGCAAAATTCAATAACGCATTCGATATTATCACTATTAGGAATTGTTTTAAAATTTACGATTATAATGCTGTTTGCATTATTTCTTAAAATAACATATGGAGCAAATAAGGATTTATAACGATGAGTTGATTTTCAGCCTTTGAATACCGGAATTGACGTTGATATTGGTACTGACATCTGGCTACACACTAGAGGATTTTTGAATAATTTTTTGATGGCAAATTATTTGTGATAGCATGCTTCCTAAATAAAATAAAATTTAACAAGTATCAGAAGCCAATTCAAACGCCCAAGCTATTAACTATTCAGAATTAAAATCTTCGACAAGCAAATATCAGCTTAACGCAAGCAGTATCATAAAAGACATATTTACCAGTTCGCTGATTAAATAAAGATTTAAACAGCTGTTAAATCATTTAACACAAATGAGAACAATAGTCCTAATAGCGGACGACTAGGTAGGTACAATACAACGAAGATGCCAGTATTTAAGTGAATTAACCCGAAGAAACGTTTTTGCGCTTTTGAGGTTCTAGCTTATAACCGTTCCATCGTGAACGGAGCCATGCTTCAATCTTGGCGTGCGACGTGTACTTAGAGCGAGTGTGTGCAACGGTGGAGGTGCTGTTGTCTCGTCAGAAAAGAAAAGAATCCGGCCTTGTCGCAAGAAAGTCTCCGGGAAGGCACTCCATATTTCGGGCTCTGAGAGAGGCTGGACAGCCCGCCGAGCACCGGTCTTTGACACTCGGAATTCATGAAGATGAAGGTACGCCTGGAGCAGCACCGCTCTTCGCGTCCCCCTTCTCTTGTATATTCTCATTTTGATCTTGAGTGTCGAGAAGGGCGGAATGCACGACCGCTCGAGTATGATACTGAATTTTTTTCATTCAGAAACTGCAGCGAGAAAATGCGCAACGGATCTTTTATTTCAAATTTCAATCCGTTCAAGACTTGCCTTTAAATTTATAGTTTATCAAGACATAAAAGTTATATGAGTGCCGTACTCCCTCGCAAGACAGTCTGGTGTCAATAGCGAAGTGCACGTCAGCATCTGACGCTCGCTCTGTCGGAGACGCTAAATCGTACCTTCGATCAAAGCCTGCAATTTGCTTAAATCTCTAGAGAAAAATACAGAATTTCTTGGGTCATTCCCAGCACTTTTTTTTCAGTGACCTGAAAGAGCACAGGCTCTCAGAGTCAGGAAAAAATCTCCTCGCTCGTAATTGCCGCCTTCCAATATATGGAACGGTCCAGACCCGGCACCTCTGGCCTGCAGCTCCGAGGCAGCGCGCCCCGCGATGTAAAATGCTCCGTCACCCTGTGCTCCGTCGTACAGAATTATACAGAATTTGGTAAGAAACTTGTAGAAACTGGCGGTGTTGCTGGACGATGCTTTTCCAATTTTATTTTTCTAACTTGTCTTTGAGTAGATACTTGGTTTGAATTCCTGAAGTGCCCTACACGGACAGCATTTGATTACTTCACGCTTGATGCATTTACTGAACAATGTGAGAAATACTGACGTAATCTTGAAACCATTTTTAAACCACCCATTAATGAATTGCCGAAGAAGAGGAAAACTGTTCACCTCAAAAAATTTCGAATGATTGATGTGTGAGAAACTGCGCGTGCACATTTTGCGCTTTTAACTTATTGAGAGTTGGAAGCGCACGACGACCACTTGTGTCAGATATTTTCTAACGAGATGCGCAAGGTCGTGAGTATTTTGAATGGTCTCAAACTCTTTTCCCTTCATTTTAACGTATTTCTTTGGGCTGCCAGGATCACTTAAACTCTGAGGGACCTTCGGTAACTGTTATTGCCAGCTTGTATTGAACTGATACGCTTCTTGAAGTCGCGAGATTGTTCACGCTTTGTAGGTACTTTACGATGCTCGCACAGCGACGTTGGATCGAAAGATACTAACTCATACTACCGCAGCTAACTGACAAAAACTACTCTACATACGCAGTAATTAGAAATTTCTAGAATGTGCCAGGAAAGAAGTTCAAGTGGAAAGCTAATAAATAATTTTCAAAAAAGGATTCAAATAAGATTTTCAATCTCTATGCGTGTTATTTTTCTAAAAAATTATGTACATGGTAAAAAGCTCAAAGTCTCGGTGTTCAAGTTTATTGTCTCAAAATAACCAGGCATTCCGTTGCACTATGTTTTAAAATGCATTCATCAGTATTTTGATACTGCCCAATCACTTTTCTTAACCTTTTTCACTTGCTAAAATACATTTAGTTGCGCAAATACGTATTCTTCAGCCATCATCGCAACGCAATTGCAAGGAATATCGAAACCGAGTGACAACTGATTCCTGAGTGAGTCTTCAATATTCCACTGTCATAAGGTACTTTTTGCTGAGTTTTGTAGCATTAATGAGGCGATATGTAGCGTTAATGAGGCAATATGTAGCATAAATGAAGCAACATAGAGCATCAATGAGGCAATATATAGCATTAATGAGGCAATATGTAGTATAAATGAGGCAACTTGTAAAATTAATGAGGCACTATGTAGCATTAATGAGACAATATGACAGGGGCAAAGAGCGACTCATTAGGCCATTATCGCATTCCCAGAGAGCTTTGGACGTCGCTCCAACTCGCAGGCTGAAGGACTGCGCCAACTTTTCGGACGATCTTGTTGAAAAATGAGACTCTTTCAAGGGCTTATTTATGCTCTCCGATCAAGAAATAGGGAACTTTTGAAGGGAGTTTTACGTACTCGCTAAAAACATTGAAATATCGCGGGAACTGTTGCAGGTACTTGGGAGTAAAGTGAAGCGTCTTTCATGTTTTACAAAAACTTGGCAGTGACAAAAACATATTTTCTTCACTTGGGTGAGACTTCGTACAGGAAACTCGGAAACACTTTCATTTTTCAATGTTAATGAGAAACTTGTGTATAAATGCATGGGAAATTCTCTGTTTTAATAATTCCTCATTCTAAATTTTTTCATATTCAGTGAAAAATGATTGAAAAATCGGTTGTGTTAAATGTACCTGAATGCACGTACACAACTTGAACTCATTTAAATTACCTTACTCTATTGTAATCAGCATCCTAAACTTACAGGAGGTGCTTAAAACATGATTTGTATTATTCACGGACAGAAATTTATTCCTTCTTTCTAAGTTCAATCTCATTTCCAGCGTTTTCAAATTTTTGGTAACAGAAACAAAAATTTCGTCCACCATTAGGGCCCAGACACCCAAATCCAAACGCGTCAAGTATGACAAAGATGAACATCGTTCTTTCTGAATATGAAATCGGGAATGAAGAACTTAAGTGATCATGAGCGGACTTTTTATTTAGCTGCAAAATCGCAGTTTTAAGTTTGCCTATTCTCGAACTATCACACCGAAAATTTCTAACTATTGACGCATTTCGTTTGTGCATAATGACGAGGTTGAACTTTAGCAAAAATATAAAATCAATTGAGCTCAAAAGCAAATCGTTTTTAGTTGATAATGTCATGAAATGCAGTAAAAGGACCATCTTCGAACTGTATAAATGTGCTAGACTTCATTATAATCCTCCCTTAGCACTCAAGTCTTTGTAGCGACATAAAGGTCTTTATGATGCCATCATCATTACTTGGCTACAACGTGAGAGACTGTAGAGAGCGTCTTAAGGTTTTATAGAGCCATAATCCGTTCTTGATCCGACGCTCCCGTGGATCGATGTGTGATAATAGGTGAATACGCATAAATGATATTCTCATTATGTTTTTCCTCCTCTGAATTTAAACTTTAGGTGAATTAAGAATCCTAAACACAAAGTAAACTTTAAATTTCTCACGATAACTTGAAAGGCCATAAAAACATGTTAGATACTCAGATGGAAGGTGGAAAATTCGAAGGAATATAGAATCTTAGAAACATTAAGAACAACCTTAAATGTGCAATTAAATTTGGTTATTTTTGAAACATTAGGAACAACATTAAATGTACAATAGAATTTGTTTTTTATGTGTTCTACACGCGTACAGCGGCAGCTAACATACTGAGACATGGAAGATATTCTACACAAAACTAAGTATATTTTTACTCCCATTTTCTCGAAAGCGTGCAACTTTGTGCAACATACATTAGTAAAAAGTATTTTTTCAATTAGTAGCATGTGACTAACGTAAAAGAGACACCATAAAATTAAAAAAAATTACCAGTCATGTAACACGAAGCGGTAGAAGAGATCCATTACTACAGGTTTCTCATTCCAATAAAAAACTCCGTCCTTTTTGGTTACCTTTAATTTCGCAGGACCAAACTCATTGTCTTGTGTAGCTCATTTCGAGGCGTACGAGATGGGCTTGGCTGAAATCTGTAGAGTTGCGCCGTAATTTAGCGGGGTCACGTGAACTGCTCTTATGAGTACCCACTCTTCCATTTCCAGCCATCGGAGGTGCATTTTCCTGCCACAGGAGCTCTTGGCGTCCCATCAGTATCCCGCTCTTGGGGGCAGCAGCTCGCTAATTTGGGCTTGATAAACGCTGCCGCTCTGAAATTATAGTCAAGCGAGAGATTTATTCTGATGTCTGCCATGGTTACGAGGGAGCTTTACTACTCAGAGGACATTAATTTGCAACTTGCAGTTATGATTTGGCCACTTTAGCTAGCTTAAAGCTCTGTCTAGATTTTTCTGTAATGCTGCAAGTTACGACTTAACCAATTTAATTGGCTTAAAACACTATCTAGGTTTTCTCTGCAATCCGGGAAATTATGACTCTGCTGGTTTAACTGGACTACAGAACTTTCAAGCTAAGTTATTCTTTGTGATGTGAGGTGATGACTTGACCTGCCGAATTGGTGTCAACATGAAGCTCAATTTTTCAAATAACGTGGCGATGCATGAAGTAGCCAGTTCATCAAACTGAAAGACGAAGTATGTAGATTAGGTAGGCTCAAGTAAGATTGGTTTGACTCTATTGATTGATATATTCAGAGATAATTCAATGGTCGAATCTCTGCAAATCTACAGTTTTGATACCCAGAGTTCTGCTTTAGTAATTATAGTTGTAGTAAAAATACCTGAAATAACGATTAGAAAGTTCCAACGAGACGCAGTGATACCAGTTTTATGGTAAAATTACTTTGATATTTGTACGCCCTGTAAAACATTCAAATGAAACGAGAGCCAGCTTTGGTGAGGAACTACGTCATCCTGTGTACACGGCAAGTACAGTTTCAGATGTTCTGTATTCTCTTTCTTTCAGAACCTCAACTCAAATTGACTGTCGATACAAAAGAACCCCGTTCTAAATACTAATGAACATTTTTCCTGGTCTAAAACCAGATCAAAACGGAATGCTACGAACAATGAGCCCTTTTTGCCCTCGTCCTCCCGATGGCATTTTTGGGAGCGGCTTAAGGCAATTGTCTAGCTCAGGCACAGAAAGGAAGGGAACTCTTTTCCAAAAGATTTGACACACAGGAAAATAGTTGGATTAATCAACGTCGCAGAATTGCTGACAGCACGCGTGGATGCTGTAAGGAATGCGGGATTTATGTTTCCTTTCCCGAGGAACGTTTTCTTTGACTCTTGGAAGACTCACAGGTGCACACAGGGATAAGAACCTGAAGCCTCCTCGCTAGAAGCGGATCGCGTTACCCACTGCGCCACGGAGCCCTCTGACTGGCAAATGGTGGCATCTGACGAGCTCCGAGGCGGTCGTCCGGTAGTTCTTTCTCTTTAAAAGCTCACGAAAAAACCCATGTTGGAATCCCTCGAATCAGTTCGCTGCCAAATGAGGCACGACATCTTCATCAAATTTATCCTGTGGAACTCCTTGTAGAAACTTGGGCCACAAGAGACGCTGCGATTTTATTTAGGGAGGATAGCAGCAGTCACGGGAGGCTATTCTTCAAATTGGGGGTCTGTGAAAACTTACATTTCTGGTCCAGAGCTGATTTTCGCACTGCTGAGGAAATAATTGAAATAATCATTGATGGTGATCATCTACGGCTAAGATTGGAGATATTCATCGAAAACATAGACATTACTTTAATTAGAAAATTAACTGAGTACACACGTGGTTTCTAGGTGTGAACGATTTCTCCCGTTTCATCTCGCCGAAGTGTAACTGAAGTTTAAAAAGAACACACACGGATTTTCATTTACATAAATGTTCAGTCAAACAAATTCTTATGATTTAGAGCCAATTCAAAAATGGAAACTAATTCAACCATTTAAATCAGAAGAAATAGCTTAACATAGAACGTTTAATGGCATTGTTGCCAGTCTAATAACGAAGAAATTGGCAAGTTAGAGGGCACGGCGAACAGCTCAGACAGTAGAATTTGTTGGCCGTGTGACTCCACACGCCAGAGGGGAATTTCATCGGACTCTGTAATTTCGTGCACATGGCGGCGTCAGGCGCCTCCCGTCATCAAGCTTTAACGAGTGATGTAGCCGAAGGAATCTTGTCTGAGGGCTTTGCATGTACGCACTCGTCCTGCTTTATTTACACACGACTCTCTCTATCTCACGGGTGCGCGTGGCTTGGCCTGGAACTTTGTCGCAACACAATTGTAGTAAAGGTGTACAATATGAATATGTCATTGCTATAAAACTATGTGAATGCTGGTTGGGTGATGACAAATCTTGAGCTTAATTTCACAGAATGGCTCAAGCACTAGCCATAAGTCTGCCTCGATAGTTTTGACTTTCATCCTCACTCAATTATCTGATTTGATAGCGACTCACATCTAATGTACAGTAGCGTACGTGAAGCCAGCACAATCACAATATTAGACATGGAAGCGCAGAAGCATACCGTTTGGACAAATTTTAAACCAGTAAATAGCGTCCCAAAAGTCGAAGGTACACTCCTACCACCGCCTGAATCTCTGAGTCTGAGCCTGAACAAAAGATTGCCCCCGTGCCACTCTCCTCAAACGATGCACGTGAGACCAGATTGCGCATCGTGCGTAGATTCAATTTTAAAATTCTTTCGCACATTTCCCCACTCAATCCGAAGTGTTAAAGCCTCCCGTTCCATACATTCCCATCGGAAAGGCCGTTACATTACTTAGATAGATCCAATATTTGTGAAATCTCCTCGTGTGACCAACTAAATTTCCAGCATTGCAGCGATGCTGAGCAAAAAGTCAGCTCTGGCCAAAGTGAGCCGTTAACATCATTTTTAAATGATAGGAGCCACCGTTGCTCAGAATTTCTAATGAAACGATCTGTGAACTTTCCGAATTTTTGTCACGGTTACTTCGCAAGCGAGAGGCTCCGTGGCACTCAGAGCGAGAAATGGACGCCTAGCAGAAGCGTTAGCGCTTGCGCAGTACGCTCAATTTTTGACGCGTTGTAGACTGAAGAGCCCATTTGGTGCACCGAATGAACGTTGGGTGCAAGTAAGACTTTTGTTCTTTTGTCTGACAGTTAACAACTTTCATTGTTGGTTTTACGACATAAGATGATTCTAAACTTAAAACTAGCAGAAAATGAATATTATTTGCTTTCATTTCGTCAGGACAGAGCTTCTTGGCTTTACTTACTATTTTTTACATTCATAAATTGTAGAAAGCTAATCAGAATTACTGCTCTTTTCACTAGTGCTTACCTATCAGAGAAGTTCGAGGCTTTTAACAACACACTGCATACTGCAGCCTGTATTGATGCAGATTCAGGAAGATTGTCTCTTTTTCCCTTACAGAACTACACTACGTAAATTTCCCAGCATTTTGATTCGAAATGCCTCAAGGCACTGGGACCGTCACTCGATCGTCGCGGGGGGCTCCCACCTCCTCTCATATGAGACGTTAGTAGAACTACGGGTAATGAATGGAGCAACTGAGCTTTTCTAGTGTAAAATCTGTGAAATGGAATCGAGTGCGTTATTTTATTTCATTGGCTCAATAAAGGTAGCCAGGGGCATCAGGGAGCAGATGGAAGAAGGATTCAGTGAGCGACAAGCTGCGTACAATTCTCAAATGGACAAACTAATTTGGACAATTGGCCCTTTTTATTTAAAAAATGGTATGCAAGAATCAATAAAACGTTGCTATTAGGTTTTTGGATGTATACACGAATATGTTTTTGTGTATACATACCGCGTACATACATATACATAAATACAATATATATATATATATATATTATGTACATGTATGTAGACGTCCACTTTTTTACACCAAGAACATTAGTACCTCAGGCTCACCCAGGCTAAATTTACGTCTCACAACATAGTTCTAATTTCGCTTCTTTGAGACAGAATACGCTTACGCAGAATACAGACAGAATACGTATTTTGAGTACCCAATATTGGATTGGAACTGTGCTCATCAGCGTACAAGCAACTGCGATGCTTGCTCACGGATCTGTTGCAAATTTGTTAGTGTCCACAGCTACGCCAATTGACAGCTTTGTAGGTTAATAAGACGGTCGTTCTATATAAACGTAAAAAATGTGATTGCTCGAATGAATAATTTCTTCGATGCAGCTAGTCAGAGCACAGCATTTCTCGCATTTCTTACAAGTGGTAGCAAATAGTGAACAAACTCTCCCGTACGTACTATTAGGAGGATATTTCTCCCACGTAGTAGAATGCCTAGAGAAGCATTAATATTCATTTTAAGAGAACAGCTCATGCCTCAGTGTCTCTTCTTATTAGCTTGCGTATTACACTCAAGCTGCAATTTATTGGTAAGGCTTCAGTGGAACCCATTACGGGCTAGAAACGGATGCTAGACGAGTCTGGGTCGTGCAACATAGATGACACTGTTTACGTCCGAACTGCCCAATAGTGCTAGCATGCACAAGATTCCGAGTACTAACCCCAGCACCTCGCTCTATCTTGCATCGCTTTAATAGGTCTTTTGAATGGGTGTCATTCTCTGTAACCGCCTGATGAATATTTCTTAAGGCAATGAACCTCCAGCAGGGACCAAAATTACTCTACAGACCTGATGCGAAGCCACAAGTATGGAGTCAGGGAGATGATTTCGTACGTCTTGCAGTCTGCCACTCTCAGTCGCCGGCTGGGCAGTGCGTGAGTCGTACGTCAGTCAGGACCTTGGAAAGGGTCTGGCAAATGTCAGAATGCGCGTGACAGAGAGGCGAGTTCTTTCAAGCTCAATTCAAACTTTTGCTACTAAGTCGAAGGAAAATTCTTCTACAGCGTCGAGTCTACGAAAATGTTTTTTTTCGTTGATATTTGTTCCTCTGAGTTCAGGAATCTGCACTGAAGAGAAGCATCTGTGTCTTAAAAAATTTAGAAACATTGTTTTTCTTCATCAGTGCGGGAAAATGTCCCATAACTTTAATTAAAAAATTATTGGCTCTGCAAGAAATTATTATAATTCGGAAATAATATTCCCGCTGTGCTGGGTGAATTAAAGGTGCATCACGACTCGCCTGAACCTTAAAACACGCATGATAAGCTCTTAACTCACGAGATACAGACAATGAAAAACGATTTTGAAGTATAAATTCCGTAGTGCTGTACCTCGATTATTATTCGCAGAGCGTAATCGGCGTGAATAGCATACCTGCTCTAATTATGATTCACATCACCACGGACTGGGCAGGTTCAGTGAAGAATCGGTCAGCCTCCAGCTCGTGAACTCGTGAAAGGAACGTTCTCCAAGTGGTCTGCATGTGGCGCAGAAAGAGCCCTGGAGCAGCAGTCGCAGCGCATAATGCTTAAGACCCTCATTTTGATGCTAATGTCGGTCTCGTAATGAGCCTCACAGCCTCGACACCGACGGCTGAATTGTGGAGCAATGGAGCAGCTCCAGACGCTGGCGTAGCTTATGGCCGACCCTCCAAGCATTTTAGCATCATGCCAGGGACAATTTTGTCCCCTGTTGAAAATGACCCGAGCTGCTTACCCGATCGTCTTCCATAGAGAAGTGTTAACACATTCTTAGATTTGGGTTTATGAGGATGTTTCTATTTTTTCTTCAATTTTTCGTTGTTTCTGTCGTCCTCTGGCCTCGAGCTGATGAGGTGTAATTGATTGCGAATAATCTTCGACCCGACGAAAAATGAATTAAATTTTTTCGAGTTCAGAAGAGGGTGATAAATGCATTTAAGTTCTTGCATCGAGTTCACATGTAGATATAAATTCCAGTTCATTGAAACCGAGAATGAAATAAGTTATTCTCTTAGCATTAGTCAATGGTAAGTTTTTCAATGTACTCTGATATCATAACATATTGTATTTCAAATGAAATTTCGACCTTTACTTTCGGGTTTTGGTAATTATGCATTTCCACACTTAAAAGCTGGCGGATTCTTAGTAGAAGTCGCTTCCCTCATTCCCACAATTTTTCACTCGAGAGCTAAATGTGATTCACTTGGGAATGGCCTATTCAGTTGTGGCCTCGGTTTTGCGTTGGAAATAATTTTCTCAAAACTGTGCTTGTAAATCAGGGGATAAACTCAAGGAATGGTTCGAAGTAATGCAAGGACCGAAAGAAAATCAGTAAGAAATACTGTAGGATATCAGAGAGGGTAGATTTTGCTCCTGATATTTAAAAAAGGTTGAAGTACTTTTTTCCTGAACTTTTAAAATGCTCTACGACGAATTTGTAATTTTCTGCGGAGCTCTGGAGAAGTGCATCATAGCGAAACAATATTTATGCACTCAAATGTCCTCATTACGATATTTACAGAAACGATACGTACTCAGTTATACATTCAGTCATGCACTCAAATTAGAGTCATGAACTAATGTCCTTGAATTGAGTTCCGGTCTTAAATTGACTGCAGCGAATCAACAACATATTTGACGTCATAATGCTCGCACAAAGCAAATTCTGAATTTAATGCAATTTTCAGCCAAAAACAAAGCAGTATGATCATTTAAGGACAAAGTATCAAGATTCCAAATCGTCACAATGGAACATGGGTGTATTAAATTGCCACCTTCAAGTACAAAGTGATAACTGATCGACTTAGAAATGTTACACTGACATAAGGCTTATAGATACGTGCGTTAAGTTCTCTGGCTAATTAATAGCTCGTCCTCGGCGCAGAGTAATCAGTGAGTTGAGTCACAGTATCTCGTTTCATTTGGAATTTCTGAGCGTAAATCCTTGCTTCAGACTCGAGTCGTGCGTAGCTCCCTCACAGCTGCCCGGAGCTGCTGGAGATCTCGCTTCCTTGGGTCCCATGCTACTGTGGAGATCTCGCTTCCTTGGGTCCCATGCTACTGTGGAGATCTCGCTTCCTTGGGTCCCATGCTACTGTGGAGATCTCGCTTCCTTGGGTCCCATGCTACTGTGGAGATCCCGCTTCCTAGAGTCCAGCCTTGCTCGTAAACTGTAATCTG
Source organism: Orchestia grillus (assembly GCA_014899125.1). Classification (NCBI taxonomy): domain Eukaryota; kingdom Metazoa; phylum Arthropoda; class Malacostraca; order Amphipoda; family Talitridae; genus Orchestia; species Orchestia grillus. Next base: position 26,295 of record VOMN01097723.1, on the reverse strand, counting down.
ACGACTTTTATTTCTTCCTCGGATTGCGCTAGCACGGTTACGTAGCCTTCAATTTATTCTCGAACAAAAATAACTGACGAAATGAGGTGATTGACTGGAGGCATGTGAGATGTACGACTTTTTGCGAGCTCGTATTTTGAAATGTTTAAATAATGTTACGGCCTCGACTGCCGTAAACGTAAGAAGTGTACTTTTCCTCTGGCTTTCATGAACCAATTTTTGCCAAATTTAGGGGGAATAGAGCTGTGAGAATAAAGTCTCTTGTATATCCAGGTAATATCACTCTAATTAAAAAATGAAGATATTTAGCTGAACAATGACGTCGGTTAGTTGAAGTTCGATCGGTAAAACCGTTCAAAATTTTGGAGACATTTTCAAAAAATCTTGGCATCGAACTGAGCAATAGGAGTCAAAGGCTCCTCGACTATAAGCCGTGACAAATTGACAAGCTGTAGCACCTTCAAAGCTTCGTTACAATATTCAGGAGCGAGATCTTCTACAAAAGTCTTGCTTGCAGATCTGCATCGAGGAATTTGAGCGCCTTCTTCTGCTCTAACTGCCGCGTAAAAGCAGGATACCGAGCACAATTGCCCTCCAGAATGCTTGTCAAAGATACCGAGCACAACTGCCCTACAAGAATGCTTGTCAAAGATACCGAGCACAACTGCCCTACAAGAAGATATTCAAAGATACCGAGCACAACTGCCCTACAAGAAGATATTCAAAGATACCGAGCACAACTGCCCTACAAGAAGATATTCAAAGATACAAGCATCTACTCCAACGTAGCAAAAATTTGTGAATGACTTCCTCGGTCTCTTTGTATTAGGTAAGCCAAAAATATTTTAAGTCTTACAATGACTCTACGGAATGTAAGGCTAAGGTTTTGGTATCACTGCGAAGAGCCATTTCTTTACCCTAGCAAAAACGCAAAAAGAGACTTCAAAGGGCAACAGTTTAGAAGTTACAAATGATGTCTCAGAGAAATAGTAAAGAAATTCAACATAAATTGCCATGCGTTATGTATACAAAAAAGAAAGCTACCACCCAAATGATTCTCTTAAATTATTAATAGATATAGGCAATATTGTAAATACGTTACATTTGGAAGTATTCTATCTTATTTTTATTTCCAGATTTTTCTAGTAAAGGTGGACAGAGAGAAGAAAGCTTTAAGCTTATAAAAGCTATCAAAAAATTTATGTTGGCTTAATTGGCAAATTTGCCATACAATGTTCATGTATAATTGGTTTTTATGACTTAAATGAACAAAAAAATTTAAAATATGGATTTTCGAGATATCTATGCAGTAAATATTGACAACAATTTTCAGCCCAACTAGGAAATGGACTAAAATGCTTAAACAATTTTTTTTTCAGTATATCATACGACTAAGTTGAAATGTATGAAATCGTGTTGATTTACGTGAATGAATCATAGTAAATCCAATCGACTGAATTTACTCGATTGTGCACTCGTTAGCCTTATCATTTCTTTTCAGTTAATATTAGATAGAACTCAATGTTTTTTGCTTCTAATAATATGTGAAATGAATGATGAGTTATTTTGAAGGATTTGTTCAGAAGTTAGACTTATGCACACATATCGCAGTGAAAAAAATAAACACATGATGGACGAAGATATTTTTTAAAACACATTGCAAAATATTAAGTTGAAATGTTTGTAAATGTGCTGGCTTTCGACAGTGAAATTTAGCATCTCAAATGAAAAGAATTCGACACTTCGCGCACATGCTGCCGGTCTGATCGTATTTCGTCGACTTTGATCGCCTTAACACTTTCCTGGAGTTGTGCGCCACCCGCGGGTCGTTTTGTCTCTAAAAAGGGGCATCGTCTCAGGGAAAGTGTTAAATTCCTTGTACCATTGCCACAAATCACTCAGTGGTTGTGAACTTTGCGTTATGTTGATGGTTTTTATCGTGTTTGATGTTTTATTTAGCTATTTTGTTTGCACAAAATTTACAAATCTTGAAAAACAACATATTTTTCCGCCATTACACTCTTCCGAGCTGCTTAATTTTGAATTTACGAGAAGAAGAACATACGCTGGGTGAAGATACTTAAATACTGGTTGTATTTTCCGTAGAGTTATTAAATACTAACTGGAATTTTTGGCCATTTTAACATACTGTCGCTTGTAATTCACTCAAATGTCAACAACAATAATTTCTTCGGCATCTGAGAGCTGATTTACATCCATCATGAAATTAGACTGAGCAACTTCATCCCGATGACCTATGCAAGTTCAGTATGATTTTTAATGAAAAATTACGTATATTTCCAACAATGATGTTCACTGACCTAACAAAAGTATTAATTTGTGAATTTTTTTATAATATATTCCCACCAGTAATATTCAGAATTCGGTGATGTTTCAGTTGACGTTAACATGATTTGCGAGTATACTTCCACGTTCAAGTCAACATTTCCGTCGCTTGAACTTCCGCTACGGAATATCCTCTTCTCTAGTTAAGTCTGTTCTAAATATAACTAAAACATGCAAAGAACGAAGGACAATGGAGGGTACTTCGAGATGAATGCAACTCTTCATAAAACTGTGAATATAATTTTTCCTAGAGACGAACAGAATTCTGTGTCCTCGTGAAATAACTCTCCTTCCTGTTCTATTCTAGCGTCTTTTGATTCACAAAACATTGGAATTACTTACGAAACATAAAATGCTTAATTCTTTTTTTTGAAGGCTTACTTCAACGTCAAGTCGTTAGAAGCATCAGGCACCCAGCACATGAACTAATTGCTCAACATCTTACCAGGATACTGGGCGAGGTGGTGTAGGGCTAGGTGCTCAGTTCATAACGTTTCATAATATGAAGAGGCCGGAAAATAAGAAAGGGTCAGAGGAACGTATGCGTTCCGTACGGCCCTTAGTTGCCAAAACACTCGACTGACATGGCTTCATTAGGGAATGGAAGAGGCGGCTGCTGCTGGAGAAGCCATGATTATTGAGCTTCAAAGAGTCTTTTCACAGAGAATGAAGAGAAAAGACCTGATGATGGCGCGACTCCGCCAAATGGAGGCTGTGCGTTTGATATGACGATTTACACAGACCTCCGCAAGAGATAATTCCACGCACAAATATACATAGCTATCTTGATATTAGACGCGATGTGAGGGAGATGTGTAACAAATGGGGAAAGTCATCGTGTAATGTTGACTGATTCAGATGCAGAAGATGACGAGATGTAGCTTTATAATTTTGAAATGTGATCTAAAATTGGCGACTAAATAGCCAGAATAAGCTACGAACTAGCCTAGAACTAGCTAGTAACTAGCGTAGAATAGACATTGAACTAGCCTAGAAGTAGCAATGAACTAGCCTAGAAGTAGCAACGAACTAGCCAGGAACTAACCTAGAACTAGCCTAGAACTAACCTAGGCTTCGCTTACATGTACGAGCCTTGCCTAGGTTGACTGGACTTAGCCAAATTTGACGTAGCAAACGATATCATTGCTTTAGTTATCTGCGGTCGCCAGAAGTGGACGCCATGCAACTCTGAAGTCTCTTTGATTCTGTAACAGTAGAATGCACGAGGCCTAAGCAAGGTTGTGATTTGAAAATTGAAGTGACTGATGGATTGACGTATTGACTCACCTTTCAATTTTTTGTTTAACATTTACAGGGTAAAGCGTAATTAATCGTAGAAAGTAGCAATGCAAACACGCTTGGGAAATCGATGTGAAAAATGTTTTGTATTCTGCGTAATTTATTAACATTTCTAACGGTCGTAAAGATACTCAATTGACGATTTCCAATCATATGAACAGAATTTTTTTTCAGCTTAAAACGCCGTAGGGAATGACTGGCAATTTTTCTAAATATTTGAGAACATTGAAAGAACAGAATGTTTTTTTCAGATTACAAGCAGAATATTACAGAATGCAGAATGCAAACAGAATACGAAAGAAAAATAAACAAACAGGATACGTTTTGAGAATATTTAAACAAACAGAATACTTTCTTTCAAACAGAATACTTTTTTCCTCAGTTTGAAAGACCGAGGGAATGAATGACAGATTTCATTTTGATATTTGAGAATTCCCTCCTAAGGCTTACGAGTGGACTGACGACGTCACTGCTGAGTTTTTACAGGCTCTTTTCCTGTGTACGATAAATAGGATGGGTTTACAGGCTCTCTCCCTGTGTACGATAAATAGGATGGGCTTACAGGCTGTCTTCCTGTGTACGATAAACAGGACGGGTTTTAAACGTTTATCATTTCAGTGCCACTTCATGCAACCGAACAATTTTTTGTTGTCAATGAAAATCGTGAAAGGAAGAAAAATTAACACTATTGCATGTATTGATAGTAGATAGTCTGATCGGAAATTTTTTATCTGTGGGTTCAAAAGTGAGGCGCATGACTCGAGCATTGCACATTCTTGATCAATGTATGAAGTTGTAAGAAATATTTCGAAAACAACATAGAAAAATTGAAATTTCAAATTTATTTACTTAAACTTTTCAACTTCAATTATCGTTACGTCTAGGGATAGTGTTCATCATCTAAGCCAAGGAATACTTCTATAAAAAAATTCATGGGTGGTAGGAAATAAAGACTCGCAAAATACACATAGGTATGTAAGAAATGAGGAAATGGCAACTTATCTACATAGGCCTCAGTAGAAAAAGGTTTCAAATTTTAGTCAGTAAATTACCAAATTTTTACTGCATACCAATTTCACAATTTTTCATGATTCAAAACTTATTTCAACGTGCTTAACCTTACTTCGCACCCGAAAGTAAGTTACTTCTCTCGTGGAAACAAAGAAAAAGAAGGTTCCGTCTAAAATTGAAAAGGAATCTAAAAATGTACTCTTTACTACAACTTGAAAAACATCGAAGATAATTTCTTTAATAGAAATACAAGTAGCAGCAGAAATTGAGCTGCGAAAACAGAAAAACAATGTTGTTCTAATCTTTTACAGGTTGAAGAAAATTCAAAGCAGCTTTCGGCATTTGAAGTCTCTCGTTAACCTTGTGCAATTTCCAGCAGGACGGTCTTGACACCTGAAGTGCAGAACTCTTCTCTCTTTCCTTTGAAGGGAACTTGGGAGTACGTGCACTCTAAAGCAGGGGACCCTGAGATATTTTCCAACCACGATATCGCAGCTCGAAAGCTGTTTTTTTTGGCTAGCAACGACCTAGCAGATTACTTTGCATTCAAGCGAAGTTTGGACTGAAAAACCAGAGGAAGTGCGTGGCCTAGTTAGTGAAAAGAAATCCTCTGTTGGGGAACTCATAAAAGTCCATCGTTAGAAGAAACGTGGGCTCCAGGCTAAGCCTTGGAAAAGAATTCATTCGATATAAAGTTCCTCCTTCCCGGCATCTCTTAAAAAAATCTCGCACGAGAGGAATCGATGGCTCTCGTGACCAAGATGTGAACTCCGGAATTTGAGATCACAGAGTTTCGAATGTCACCCTGGCAGGCAGTTTTGGGCTGCTTTTCCATTCCATTTCACCAACTCCGGGTTGAATCACATGAGACAGGACTAATAGCTCAACGACAAGGACGATTCTTGCGAATATATTTACACGTTTTGGATTTCAAAGTCATAGTCTGACTCGCGCCTTTCATTACCTCCCAGAAACGGAACTCTCTTCATTTAGAGGTGAAATGTGCCTGTGAATAAGTTAATTTTTCAAACATTTGAAATGCTTAACTCAACGAAGACGTGAAGCATACGCTGCATGTACTACAATGCCACCGTGGACTCCCACAAGGAAAGTATAAGTGAGCTAGCCAGGGCGTCGAAACTGGAAGATCTTTTCAAAACATTTTTTTTGCACTTGGCGCCTCCCCAGTGGGGAAATAAGCTGCAGCAATGTAGCACTGAGTGGAATGAACGCTCAACCTCAATATTTTGTTCAGAGAACATGCCTTGAAAAAAAACTCCCAATAGATAAATGAGTCTTCAAGTTTTATCACAAGCGGTAGTAGTAGTAGTGGCATCATAGTTTGCTAGTGCAGAAGTTTCATCACTAAGTCATTTACATTTGATGTACGCAGAATTATAATTTCATAAGGCTTCCTTCTTTTTGGTGGTCGTTCGTCGTATGTTTAAACTTTTTAATTGAATACAGAGCTATTTTAACTGAGGTTTCTGCACTGTTTTATCATCTGTTAAATAAATGAAAGGTGTTATGAAATTTGTATTTTCTCTTGCTGAGAAAGAAAACGCGATTTTCACATGAAACCAAACCAAATAATGATAATAGAATAATTAATTCATCTATATCATCAAGCAAGCTGCTAAAAAATGTTCCTAGTGCATTTTAACGAGACCTCGAAACGACGCAATCTCTTCGTCACAATAGTAGTTCTATTCAATGTTTTCAGAGTTACCTGAAGTATAACTTCACCTGTTTTTTAGCAGTGCTAAATTCAGAATTGAATGAGCTGAATGGGCTTCTCCATTCTCTGCTAAAACTGAATCTAGCTTGACGTCCGCTGAGGGTTCATGAAGTGTTCCATTTGTATGAATTGCGGAATACGGCGAGGTGTTCATTAGCTCAAAGTGCCCTACAAATTAGCCAAAATCGATGCAGTTGACGCCTGGCTGGACTTGGTGAATGGAAGGTTGCGTCATTCAGGCAAATGAATCCATTTGCAGCAGATGACAGGCGATGACAATGTTCAGCTCAGACTCGTGAAGTGACGACCGTGTCGACCCATTTTGGGCACCTGCCCAAAGACTCATCAAAAGTGCCATTACAGACAGGTATGATCTTCATAACACGAGAGTCTAAATTCTGGGCTTGATGGAATTGCAGTTTTTCTGTTTCTGTACTTGAATTGTTCTTGATAGAAAAAGGAATCAGAGAGGTCTAGTCCGTCAAAAAAAGTCTTGATTTTCGCTGTCGATTGAAGTATGATGAGAATTTTTTCGTTAAATTTGGGCTATTTCAATCTGAAAAGTTTCTGGACGTTATCGAGAAACGTGGGCGGGACAATGTAGCAATGACGTTAGAAATGAACGCAAGTGACAAGTCAGATTCGAAGCCAGGAAGTTACGACAATACGGTTGAGGAACTTACGACAAAACAGCTAAGGAAGTTACGACACTACGGTTGACTAAGTTACGACAATACAGTTAAGGAAATTACGACAATACAGTTTAAGAAGTTACGACATTACAGTTGAGGAAGGTACGAGGATACGGTTGAGGAAGGTGCGAGAATACGGTTAAAGATACGGTGCGAAAAAGTTACACGATACCGTTAAGAACTTGCCAAGAAAATAGTTCACAAAACAAAATAAATTAAGGAAATGTCCTTAGGTTGTCTGAAAAGTTAGGAGTGATTTAAGATAAATGCTTTTCACGTCGATTAACAAAGATATTGTGTCTCAATAGATTACAAGCGAAAATTTTAAAAAATTCAATATGCGTAATTTCATTCATTCAAGACTAAATTTAATTGATTCATCCTTTCAGATGCCCCTTACTGACTATCAAAAAGAACATCAAAAGTCTTCATATTCAAGTGATGGTGAATTTTTCAGAAAAAGGGAGAACTCTGCAAAGATTGGCAAAAATATTTTTTGTGCATGGTGATGATGTTAAAGTGATTCAACTATTTGAAAAATTCCAACTGGAAACTTTAGCTTTGGAAATGCTGAATTAATAATAACACTATGGCTATTTGTTTTTAAACTCAAGGTTTTGCAGACATAATGGAAGAAAATACGAATATCTAAATTAGAGAACTTGTTGAACATGTGAGGATCCCCAATAATACAATTTATTCCTTTTTGCAAATATAAAATGCTTAGAGCTTTGTAAAAAACCTGACATTCTATTTGAAAGGAATGGTAATCGTGATAGAAATTCCTACTGATAACATACTAGTCACAATTAAAGCTAAACTTTTGAATTAAAGTTAAACTTCACTTGGTTTCACTGCATAGTGAAATTAAGATAAAGCAAGTAAAGATGAGAGATAACAACATGAATGGTAGAGCCAGGTGGTTGAAAGCTACGCAGTTAATATTTAAATTGAATCTATGTAGAACTGAGGCCTATTACGAGTGTGATCCAGTCTGGGGCTATTGTAGAGGCGGCTGACAGGGAGAGATGTTGAGTGATCCTTTTCTGTACCGTTTTCTTATGAAATCACACTGCGCTTTTTTCTATCTTCCACCCTTGAACTTATGCGTGAGATTCGTACTCTGTTTCCAGGTGTATCAACAGCAGAGAGAAGATGCTGCAAGTCACACTTCTCCTCACACTGAACCTGCTTCTTTAAAGAAAATCCTTCTTTGTGTGAAGGATCCGTACTTTTATGCGCTGTAGGCAGGCTGCCAGATAGAGCTCGAAGGACTTTGCCGCTTCCTTTAAATGAATTTCATTCCCAAGTGGGCCAATGATATTTAGGAATGATCTTAAATTTTGAAATCCAACTTTCAAGACTTTAAACCCTATTCAATTAATTTCAGTACAGGCAAAAACTGAAAGTGGGACGAATTTCAAGCGGAAACTCGAGTCAGAAATATTCGACTGTAGAGATTGCGTGCCTGGCTGCACTCAGCAGCCATTCGCACGAACATTTCAGATGCCTCAGCGCCGGACTGCACCTGGCGACAGTCGGGCACGCAGAGCAGACACTTCCAAAGGATATTTTCCTTTCTGCAGAGCTTGGATTTCTTAAGATGAATATTTGTACTTACAATCATTATAATGCTTCGTTGTGTTACGAATTAGTACATTGTATTACAATTATTACGATGCTCTAGGTGACTCTTTACTGTTGCCCTTCTTAATAAGCTGCCCGGAGACAAAATTGGTAATCGATTGTTTTCCGAGCTGTTTTCGAGGATGAAAACTGCCACGTGTATCTCGGTAGAACTGTTCTTAATTGACATGACAGTCATTCAAGATTTGTCAGGCATTTTGATTGGGCTGCAAAGTTCCCAGACATGAACTTAATAGAAACTTTGTGGGATCCCTGAAAAGACAAATTAGATCTCAAGAAGATCGGTCTCACACTGTGGATCCACTACGAGATCAGTTGCTGCTAGAGTGGCTTATGATCGGCCAGGTGTACATGAGGATACGAGTGAACTCGATGCCGCTTAGAATTGCTTCCATTATTTGGGCTCGTGGAGGTCCTACACATATTAGCAGCAGGTGACTAACGTTTGGCCCGGGGAGCTGATGACTCTTTACGACTACCATTTTTAAAAGATACTTCAATTTCATGCGATGGAAGTCCTAGAGTGATTCTCTACAATGGCAACACTAAAGAAAACTTTTAACAGTTACAACGCTTAAAATAGTTTTTCACAATTTTTTATCCCTAAGGCATATCTTGGTGAGTTTTGAATCGCTTTATCAGAAAGAAATTTACGATTAGTTCGATATGAAATTGGAAGCAGTTTTCCGACTGCTACAGTCACAGGATTCATGTGTTGGCAATGAGTGACCACACGTCATCAGACTTGAGCAGCAGCCCAAGAATGGGCCCCACGATTCGTTCCTGATGTCATATTTATTCTATTTTTAGGGATATACTTGAATTTATTCGTAGAACCTTACGAGATGAAAAACCTCAAAGCAAATATCAGCACAGTTCAAGTATCAGTATACGAGCTATTTACTCCAATCAAATTGCATGACTGAGGTAAGGAAATAATATTTAAACTCAACAGAATGTTACTGAGATAAAAAAAAGCCCCAGTCGTCCGTCAGGAGATGAATTAAAAACAGAGTAAGAGTTGGTTAATATTAAAATTTTCTGGAGCAAGAGAGGGTCGATGAGAGCTTCCCGGCCAACGCTCGACACTCACCGGAAGAGGCTGTGGGGAAACGAAAGAACAGCTCGCAAAAAAACAATTTTGGACATCTGTCGGCCTTTCTTCATTCTTCACCTCCTCTTCTTGAGGAAGGATTCCCATCCAAAGAGCAAACGACAAGATTTACGATGGGATAGCGTCATTGTCCGCTCTTCAGCAGGAGGTGAAAGTCACCTTTTTAACTGAATATTACGTCAGAATGTTACGAGCAGAAAGGGTGAAGGTGGAAGTGTAGTCAGAGACTTCCAACTTCTGTAAAAACACGGCGAGCCAAACAGTGAGTAGTGAAGTGGGATTAGGATATCGGAAATTTAAAAGAAGCCTTCTTTGGTAAAATCCAGGGAGAAAGTTAGTGATGGGCTAAACGATAGATAACAGTTATTCAGGAGTCTTCTTTCTCATCTCAATCCGTATTTTTTATGGATATCATATGCCATAGTAATCATGGCGAGGGAATATGAAATTTCAATGATGAAAAATTTGTTACGACGCTAAAAAATTACTTCTTTCTTCGCCCATTGAAGAATGTTCCTTCGGCAACACAAGAGCGCGCTAGGAATAGTCCGATGATAGCTTGTAATGACCAAAACCTGTTATGTGAACCTGGTAAAACAGAAATTTAATCTTTTAACCATGATAAAGATGCTTAATTGCACGAAGAGAAACACTTCATCTTGTATGAATACAAAAGTCAGTGAACAAATCACGGTGACGTGCAAATTACTTCTCGATCAACGCGGCTCAAAAGAAGCTCTAAAAAGGTCAGCAAACTCCGGACAAAAGATGGTAGAGAGCAGCACAAGCTTCATGTATTGGCTGAGTCGTCAGAGCTTGCAAACAAAAGACAACCATCAGCCTGAGCCCTGTGGTGTTGACGCTCCTGAGGGAGGGGCTTTTGGCCACCCTCTTCATGAGAAGCTGGGCTCAGGAGTATTGCAGTGACGCTCTCTCGAGACTTTCAAAGAGGACGGCCCTTTTCAAAAGACGAGATCAGAAGTTTTGTGCAATCACTATGGTGTGTTAGTGTTTGTATGAACATGGTGAGTCGGAGTGCTGTGTTGTGTTTTACGTTTTTGCATTGGTAAAATGAAGTTTCATTGACAAAAATGATTGTTTCTACAAGCTGAGTTGAAGCTTCCCAAAAGGGTGCTGCTTATATAGAAAGTGTATTCATTTCAAAAACGATGCTAAAAGCATTTGAAATTGTAAACTGTACTTTCCCACAGCGAGTGTAGTCTACCGTAAAACACTTCTACTGAACTATTATGAATCAATTTACTTCTCTGCAATACATGACAATGTATCCACCTAACACTTTACGCTGCGCCCAGAGAGGCAGGGCCAGCACTGCTGTATGGTGAGGGGGATACAAAGCTCATTCATTGAGATGGGAACTCACGTCAGAGCTGGAGACTCGCAGACTATTTTCCTCTCTGATCCACTCAGCTGGTTAGCGTTGCAAAAAGAAAGTTTTCGATAAGATATTTTCATATGGTAGTTCAGTTTTCTCTATGGCTTACTCATTTTGCCTATGAAACTTTTCCATATTCAAAGCGTTGTCACATTGTCAACGTAAATGTCGAGGTTCGAGCTAGCATGTAATTTTTGCTAGGCTCTTGTGAATAATTTGAAATAAATTAAGCAGAAGATTTTCGACGCAGCAGGATTCACTTCATTCCAGTCCGTTCAGGCACACGAGGCGGGGCTCCTGCCCATTTTTATTGGTGCAAGAAGCTTGTCTGAAAGGCAGCCTCAAGTCAGCCTTCATCGTTCGAAAATGTCGGCTCAACAGAACTGGGTCACATGATCAGGTGATCTTGGCAGTGCTCCTATTTACACAGGTAGGCCTGCGCAAGCCTACCTGTTACACCTTCATGCGAAAACCCAGTAGATTTTCAAGTATGCGACCACGGGCTTGTGACGGTTAACTCAACGATATGCTCTATTTTTGGAGCCTCGTTGTTTTCGCCATGTTCTCGTTCTCTTCGCCATATTCTTGTTTTTTTTTCGCTATGTTATTGTTTTCTTCGTCACGTTCTTGTTGTCTTCGCCATGTTCTTATTCTCTTCTCAATGTTCTTGTTCTTTTCGCAATGTTCTTGTTTTCTTCGTCATGTTCTTGTTGTCTTTGCCATGTTTTTGTTCTCTTCGCTATATTCTTGTTCTCATCTCAATGTTCTTGTTCTCTTCACCATGTTCTTGTTCTCTCGGCCATGTTCTTGCTCTCTGCGCATGTCACGCGGATGACGGAGGATCAGGGGATACACCAAAGGCCTGCAGCGCAGCCTAAAACAATTGTTAAATAATGAGAACCACGCGATATTGGCGCTTCTTAATGCGTTTAGTCCCGTAATGCATTTAATTTGTAATTTTCCCCCAAAAAATTGATATGTTGATTGTTCCGATTACTTGTTTTATCATATAATTACCCCCTGAGTCTAATTCTTTTCCGTCCAGCGGGTGAATATCCATTCAGGAAAGGCCCTCGATATTTTAAAATGTTTTTCATATTTCCTTTAAGCGAAGTTGCATCTTACTACTCTTGTTTAAAATAGCTCAGCAATATAGAGTTACATGTAATATAAGTGACAGATCTCAGCGACACTTCAGTCGTGCCGAGCAACAGAGGCAGCGTTTGCTGGATGCTGGTCTGACTGAATGTGGGTAAATCTGTGAACGGTTTGGCCTTAGCATTCCAATATTCGATGCTGTGTTGACAAGCTCGTCGCCTTGAGCGAAAGTTTTTTGCTCAAAATCTATGCAAACCTGCGACATTTTCTTGGAAATATTCCACAGCGCTTCTCGAAAGCACTTGACTGTGTTGGTGATTTCACGTCTAGTGCAAATAAACTTATTGTTTACATGGCGCGAACGCGTTTCGTGTGAGCACTGTGACGCTGTCGGAAACTTTGGCAAAATTGGGCACTTTGTCTTTGTTTGAGACCTCTGAATGGGGGGACGTATGTCTCAGTCTTTCTTCGACTGGCTGCTCCTCTGGGGGACATCAAACTTGCCTCGACATAAATCGAACTCACCTACTTTTTCTAAGTCATCTCTTCACCTTCTATAACAAAATCTATTTCCGAGCTTTTGTGCTGAGTTTACTGGACGCAGTTTTCCTTCTGCTCGAGTCTAACTAACAAGAATTTTCTTGTTCACTTGGGCAGCATCGCTTTATTCAAATTCAGGTGAGTAATTTGCAAATGGATTATTTATGTGGGAAGCTCTACGGTATCGGAAAGCGATAACAAACGCAAGCAATACTTATCATTAATTTTAAAAAGCTTCTCAGTGCTTCCATTAATTTCGTAAAATTATCTGTTGAATTGAAGTCAATTTAAGTACTTATGTTATATATGTGAATGCTAACGAAACCCTCATTAGAGGCTTACTTGCCCAAAAATGGCGGAGATCGTTGCTAGGCTCCAGGTGCAGTCCAAAGCTGGGGAGCAGCTCCGTAGATTTACTGGAGAGTATTGGCAGATGTGCAATAATCCGTAGAGCTGTAGCCAGGCATCCCGACATTGGTATCTAAGCTTTTACTTATACTGCTGCTTTTGCTGCTGCTTTTAATGGCCATAACTGATGGTGTTGCTGCAGCTGATGCTGATGATGATAATGGTAATGCTGCTACTGTTGGTATTGATGCAGCAGTTACAGCAGCTGATACTGATACTATTATACCAGAACCTGCATAGTCAAGGCGGAGCTATTGCAGGGTGCATATTTTGTTGCTGTTGCTTCTCCTGCTGCCTTTACTGAAGATGCTGCAATTGTGTCGGGAGATTTCGGTTTCGCAAACAATTTCGTTGTTTACTGACGTAGATTTTCTCTTCTCATTTTGGCGCCGCTTACAATTGTAGCAGCTTTCTACTTTAGTTCAACTAACTGCTGTTAATCATACTGTGTTGACCAGGCCTTGCTGAATATGTTTAACTGACCATATTCAGACGATTAGGTAATGGCGCTTAAGCTACATTAACCGGCCTAAAAGTGTGTCACCACCTAGAAAATTGTAAATTCAATTTAAATAATTTTTTGCACGTTTCCTGTAATATCCTAAGGTACTTCGCATCACACGGTAGGCACTAGGTTCGCAAAACTTGTGCAGCAAAAAAATGAAATCTCAGGAATATTTAAACATTCTAAGTGACCAAGCACTCTTGTCTATACATTTTTATTTTCCTGATTGTACCGGTATCTTTCAAGACGATAAAGCTCACGTTCACCGGTCTCATGTCGTGCAAAACTGGTTCACGGATCACGAGAGGTCATTTTATCACAAGGAATGGCCTCCATAGTCTCCTGATTAAAACCATGTCGAAAATTTACGCGACGAACTGGAGAAGGAACTGCGACTCTCAACACCTCTTTGTTCATCTTTGGCATATCATTCTGAATGTTGGTTAGTACTTCGGATAAATTTTCGTTTAGATCGTTAGTAATTCTGGTAGAATCAATACAAAGTAGAACGAAAGCTGCAGCCGATGTAAAAGGTGATCCAATATACCATTAAGCATGACTATTTTCGTACACCCGCATATCTTCGGAGAGTGACAGACTGTTTGACCGAGTAGTGTACGTTTATGATACTGCAGCCACCTGCAGAGACACTAAAGATGCTTTACAATCCTCATGTGATCAACTGCCTTGAAATTCAAAATGGCTGAAGCAAAAACTTCTTCGGAACGCACATGATGTTTTCTGATATTCGGTCTATTTTGCATTTCATTGCTGGTAGTTTAGTACCCGGCGATCACTGCCAAAACTGTACAAATGTTGCACACGTAATCACCGTAGCAACAGTCCTGCAATGTGTGTACCTTCAGAAGCTAACGCAGTCTTCCTTAATTCTATTGAGACCTCCGAGAAAAGCATAAATAATGTACCAAAAAATGCTAAGTTTGAAATTTGGGCCTATCACAACAAATTTGGCTTTAGTTCAATGGAATTTTACAGAAACTCTGAATAGAAATTCATGTTACATTTTCATAGGCACTAGATATAAGCTTCATTAGTTACACGCATGTTAAATTGGCTTTATTAATTATATGCAGTTGCTATAAGATTCATTGAAAGTTAGTCTTGGAAGAGAACCTGTCAGTAGACATGGTGTGCACCAGCAAATTTTGAGGTCTGTATGAGTAAATTTTAAACTTGCTGTCTGGAAAAGTTTAGACAAAAAATCTTCTTTATTTATAAAAACTCGGTAATGGCGCATCCAGCTCCACGTCTGAATTACTCCGATGTATATCAAAAATTAATGTTCAGAACGGACTTGTACTTCATTTTACTGCCTATGCTTATGCAGTGAAAACTGAAAACTCTGACGTAAAGCAGTAAAAGCTACCTAATTGGTATGACTCGTTTTCTTTGCTGCTGTAAAATTTCTTCAACAGCTCATTTATTGCCAAGTCCGTGACTCTTTTTGCAAGGACGTCATCCCCTCATTACCCAGATGGCTGAGACCTGGCCGCCCCTGCTCTGTCGACTTCAAAGTCGTCGTCATGACGGCATCAGACGGAGAGCAAAGTCGTCCTCACGACCGTATCAGACCCTGCAAATTTCTTTCAAAATATACCATGACATTAAAAATAGCTATAGAACTGTAGTTAAATGAAGCAGAAGCAAACTTGCGCTCACTGTCATGTCTGACTGGACTAACATAACATTGAACTATTTTCATTCAGAGAGCCTGCAAGTCTCCCATGAACACATAAAAAATTCCATCTTTAATGAAGGGAATTTGAATTTTTAATTGAGTTCTCGAACAGCTACGATCTAAATATAAAATGATGAATTGTATTTATTTCATGTATATATTGGGCTACTGTTTTCCCACAACGTTATTTATCTTAAAAAATGTCGTGCAAGAATGTGACGTTAATTCCATCGTATCTAGATAGTTTTAAATTTTAAATTAAAATAATGACAAGCTGAATATTGGGAGTACAGAATCTTTACTTGCTGTGATTATGTTGGTATTTTATGTATATGTATAATAGTGAAACCTATGTTGCACCAGGTGGGTCTAGACAAACATATCCACACGGGCAGCTATTCCTGACACAATGTACCGATTTTTTCTCGTTCATAGCTAACTTTTTTGCATATTTCTTCTCGCAAAGTTTTTACATATTTCTTCTAGCAAAAGTTCTGATGATGGGATTGATTCCCAACGTTTATTTTTATGACCCTGAATTTGACTAAGTTGCAATCAGTTGTTAATTGTCCGTACCTGATATTCCAGAGTTCATATTTTTCAGGTGACGTGGGATTGAGGGGGTTACGACGAACCAAATCGCCAAAAGGCTCTTTATCATTAATATTTCTACAATATTTTGCTGATAGTGTTTCGAATTTCCACTGGGGCATTGTGGAGAGAAACGCGAACGGAAGTAAGAACATAATATGCTAACGTCATCGAGCCCTGCCACTGGAACCCTTGGTCTCATTGGGAAATTTAATAATAAACGCCGGCTGTTGCCGTAACATGATGGCAGACATTTTCCCTTTTCGTGAAGCCATTTCCCCTCTATTCATAGCGCGTGAGAACAGCCATTTCCCGCTAACATGATGGCAGCCATTCTTTTTAAGTAGAGGGTAGCAATTTCCATAAACATGAGAGCCGCCATTTCCGCTTTACGTTACGGTAGTTATTTCCTCCATACCTGAGTGTAGCCATTTCCACAATACATTATAGTAGACATTTCATCCTTACATGAGAGCAGTTATTTTTCTTAGACGGTTAATCCGTCAGTTAGAAGGTTACACGAATCAACCCTCCCGTAAAGAATACGAGTACGTCTTCGCCAAAATAATGTATTGAAAGAACTCCATCGTCATTGTTTAGTGCAAAAAAGATTTTTTTGTTTCCTTCAATGCAGAATGTTTGAAAGCTACGCTCTGAAAAATGTAATTTATAAATATGAATCTATGAAAACAAAAGTTTTGAAAGATAAAGCTTAGAAAACATGCAGAAGTAATCACTCACTAAGATCAATCAATCCTCGTCATTAAGAGAACCATTCAGATTTGTGATAAATAGTTTTCCATTTTGTTTGCGTCGCTATTTTTAAAATACGCAAAGATGCGAATATAATTCATTTTCTCAATACGGGAACATCAGTCGAATGCACAATTTATATTAACATAGATCATGTATATACGACGCGTATTGAGGTGCATGGCAAAAAATTATCATTAATTTCCTTTGAGAGCGCGAATTTCGAGAGGCCAGTTTGTCGCTGCCATTCGACTCTAGTGGCCAGGATTGCATCAAGAATCAATACAGGGAGGAAGACCACAAAATAACGGTAGCTGAGGGACTAATGAGGATGGAGAAGACGTTCTTCCCGCAATATTACAAAGTATCGGAACGCTTGAATCCTCCGCACAGAACCTGCAGCCCGAAACAGACCAAGCCGTGCGATGCTAATAGTAAGTGCAAATGGAGCAACAGTGTCCACCCCAGCAACTGGGGAGAGCTCAAGGACATCTGCTGTGATATTGAAGAAGTTTACGTCGCGAGACTGTCTGGTCTTCGGCTCTGCACGGTGTATCTAAGAGTAATGTCAGCCTAAATTGAGTTGCACTCTTTTTTTGAAGCGGTAAATCGGGTTTTTACTAATTGATTAAATAAAGTTTACCGTTTGCTTCGAGTGCAATTTGGAACGTCGGTTAACAGATAGTTTGAAGTATATTTGAGCCCAGCTCTTTCAGGTGTGAAACATGGGAATTTCCCTATTTGGAGCGCAGCCAGCACTTGATCTGAGGAGCATCCCAGCACACGTCACTTGGCGACCGAGCCACCTACTCATGCACCGCAACCGCCCCTGCTGTCTAAGCTAGGCCGTCCACGTGTGTTTGGTTTGCTTCTCTCTCTGGTATTGTAGAAACGATAGTTGCAGTAAATACCATTGCAGCAATTCTGACTGCAGCTACAGTGGCGGCAGCAACCGCAATTGATGCTTCATCTCTTGAGTAGCTGAGTCGTAATGCAGGGCAACAGGGACGTCTGCACCCATCTCGGCCCTCCCCCCTTGGGGGGTATAGGCCGAGCCCGCCGAGGGTCTGGGCATGAGCCGACATGGCGCCGCTTGTGCTAGACATGATGTCTGCCTCCAAGGACTTCGGTTAAAGACATTCTCTGTCTGACATTAATTCCTGAACTTCTACGGAATGTGATGCGACACCACGCCAGCAGTACGATACTTCGCAGAGCTCCCAACTCGCATGGCCTCATCACGTGTTCGATGGAGGGACACGCTGAAAGCTTAGTATGTTTCCTTTGCAAATACATGGAGATCAAGAGCTTGGACATTGTGTTTTTTGACCGAATTGGAGAGAATTAACTTCTGCAAGGATCTATGAGGACATATTTTTAGTTTAATAATACGCTTTCACGGACCCATTTGTTAGCGAGTTAGTTCACTTGTATCCTGTGTACACTTTCAAAAAAATTTTGCATCAAGGCATACACTAATTCGGATTAGGCTTCAAAACCTGTAATACGGAAGGCTTTCAAAGAAATCCATCTAGGTTTTTTCGGTAGTTCTCTTGCAGTCATAAAAGGTAAAATTTCATGCCATGTTTCAAAGGAACCTTTCGTTTCCTAAATTTCCCAGCCCAGTCGCAAGATGGGGCATTAAATAAAGATATGATTGTGGATCGTTTGTACTTTGAAACGATACATGTCAGATATTGTGTGCACAAGTTTATGCTGAAATGACAACGTAAAATTTATGAGAAAAAAACTGTAGAAACAGAGCAGATGCTTATATTAATTACGTCGCATAACTGTAGTAGAAAAAATAATTCAAGTTGTATAGTAATGATAATGTCGACACTAGGACATGACATTACGATAATTTGTAATTACAATAGTGATGGGAGCGATAAAGAACTAATTATCAAAATACGGATGATATACACTCAAAATCCATGCGTGTGAAAAAAATGAAATTTGTGAAAATTTGTTTCCTAATGAACACAACTTTTCTTTCAGCCTTATTCAGTCGAGACATCGCATTTTCAACCATTTTTAAAAATTATTGAGGAGGTGGGGTTTTATTTCCGAGTTTGAAATAAATTGCCTTTACAATCGAGGAAAAAAAATTGAGCGGGGTACGAGAGATAAGATTTTGATTCATTCCATTTCAATCGCGTGTTAAAAGCTCTCTTCCGTAATTAAAAGCTCACGACATTACATTTTCTGTACATACTTGTTCAGAATATACGAAACTAAAAGAAAGGGGAAAACAAGGGAATACGGCCGACGTGTCAAGGGAAATTTAGCTAAGCTCACAGCGTTCTCATGGAATCTTTTTACAGTAAACACACGCAAGCCACAGGGGGAGCGGAAGGCAACACATACTGCTGAAATTTAGTCTAAAAGGAAAAGGATCGCGAGCAGCTAAGATAAAACAAAGTTCAGGGTCTTTGAATTCAAAACTAACAAATGTAAAAATCCGAAAGCGATAGTGAAGAGTAGAGAAAACTTTCCCTGACCGAAAGCGCTCCACAGCATAAGAGATTCACCAAAAGCAAGCGGCCGTGAATGCGCCAGACAGAGAATTAACTTTTTGCTTGACCTGTCTTTGTCCGGCATCTGAACATGATGGATGTCCGCTCCACCAAAGCCCTGGCTGACCCGAGCGCTGGGGTCCATTCACGACTAGATTGCGAGCGCAACCTTGTGAGTACAAAAGGAAATTGGAGCTTTTTCAGGCTGGTGTTAGTTTGCACAAAGCTCGCTGATCTGGGAAATATTCATTTTTCTGACTCTAAAGTTGGCCAGTTAGGCGCGTTTCAGAGGCTCTTCGCTGTGCACGGTATGAATTTCTCTATACTTGATCACGTCAATGCCCAGTAACGTTTGTTCACTGAAATTTGAGTTGAGCGCATGATTCATGCCCTGTGTTGCATGTTACTCCAGAAAATCCTCCTGTTTTCAAACAAGGAACAATAATTGGTCTTCTCAGAACCGATTTTGGTAGGGAGGAAAATCGTAAACTTGACTTGTTTCAATGACTTAATCCTTTGGCAAAAATTAATTAACATGAAAAAGGGGATGCTTGAGGTAAAAAAGTCAAGCAAATAATAAAAGATTTGGAATGTATTCGTGAAAATGCCTTGCATCCCCATTAGAAAATTATTGACGGTGCTATTAACGCTTGACTCTATTCAGGAAAAATTTGATTCGACAATATCTCCGTTATGAATTTAAATGATAAAAAATTTGATCTATCACAAATTCGGTAATCCCATTAATTTTCTTTCTAATCTCAACTAGCATATTCGAGTAAGGAACGCAAATTTCATGAATACTTAATAATTTGTATTCATTCAAGTTGGTGCTTTGGTTACGTTAGGTTAGGTTAGATAATACCGTATACCATATATGGCACACGCCGCAGTCTAAGTGTTAAGTAAGCTGTCGTTTTAGTGTAGACTTCAGTAATAAAATAGGTCCAAGGCAAGAAAACAACTGGTGCAGTAATCTTTAACCAGCATGTGTACAGAAAAAGTAGGATAAAATTGCATCCTGCACTCGTGAAATGCTTTCACGCATTATAACAAGCAGGCTGTGCGTTTACATCAAGTGATGTCGTGTTTTCTGTTCTAAAAACTGGTTTGCCTGTTTATAAATCTTGTCATAACTGGAAATATTCCTTGGATTTTAAATTTCATGCTCCAGTTTTAATTCAGTTTTTTCGATGGCACATCTGCAGAAACTCTTCGGCAACACTACGCCCTGTTTTTTTAAAAAGATTACCCTCGGTAATAAGTCCAGTCTAACAATATCGTTCTCCAACGATCAAACTCTTCATAGAATAATTGATAAAAATACTTCGGTTACTAAAATTATACATACTAATAGATGCTCCGGCAAAAAGTTAGACTGGAAATGAGGTATAGTTAAAGCACCGTCATAAACTATGGAAATCTGAGTGCAAAATCATTCATACATACTCCTAATCAAAGAGGAGTGATCAAAATTAAAAATACCGAGCTCAGAAACATATCTGTAAGAAATGGTTAGGGTCTGACTGGCGTTGAAACTTTCCACTGCATCTCAATTCATAGCGCTCAGGTTTTTTAACAAGTGAAACATTCAGCGTATTTCCCACAGGAAATATCAATTTGCAAACTGATAAAACGCACGATACTTCAGCTCACAGAGCAGTTGCAAGAACGGAGATCGATCCCGTTCTCGTCCAGTCTAGAATTCTGATTAAATGCACTCCGTTCTAATGCTATGCATAGCCATGGCTGTATATACCAGTTGAAAGGCCCTTACTATTCAATCGTGCCTATTCACCAGTATTTCACTCAACAATAGTCGATACAGATCAAGGGTGAAAACATTTCCATATTCGTTCCTAATCCTGCAGCTCGGCAACTGTAAAGTTACACCCTTCAGAGTCACGGAAAGAGCTGCGCAAAAATACGGCTCTCAATGAAGCCCGGGAATCTTATGGAAATTCCATCCGTTGCAGAATCCTGAAGGGTAATATTGGAGGGCGCCTTGAAGAGCCCTTGACTGGAAGTGAAAGAGGTCATCACCACAGGAAGTCGAGGGGTCTGCGCTCCCCTTTGAAAGGGGTCACGGGGACAATCGATAACTGACTGCTGAGGAATGACTGAGTCCTCGACAGATATTGCCTATCGTCAGTTAGACTCTCGAACTTGGCGACCATTGATAGGTCGATAGCTCCGGCCTTCTCTAACTGACTCCATTGTCATCGTTCGGACAAGGAACGTGACCTTTGCTTTCGGAGGTACTGGCATTTGGCCTGTACCTTGCAACTTCTTGAGATCGTTGCTAGGTTGACAGACCTCGACCAGCGGCGTCCCAAGCATTCGGGCACGGTGCGTGTTCTGTGAGGAAGCTGTAGCAATTTTCTTACCCGGTCCTCAAAATGAGTGATGCCCAAAAATCTGCAAAATAATCGAGCAGTCGGTATGGTATAGTTAGTTTTGCTGCAGGATTAAGTTAGAAAAAACGCGTCTCTTGAATTGTTGGAATTAGAATTTAGCATATACCAAATAGAAACAGTTAATTTATGTCAGTCTGTTGATAATTCACATTTAAGGTATAATGTTTTCGATTTTACATAGATTTTGGCAACGCAAAGAATTATTTGTACTTAAGGACGGTTCAGGAAGATTGAGGAAAATATCATTTATCAGTGACACTATTTTGTTCTCAATTGTCTCGTAGTAACTAGTTTTTAACCAAAGCTTGAGGTATGAAGAATTGCTCAACAGTGTTTAAGTGACCAGGTTTTTATTTCTTGCCTATCTTGTAGAATCTCTTGATCAGTGCTGTTGCACGAGTATTGCGTTTACAAATATCTGTTTCGGATCCAATGAATTGTTATCATGAGCTAGTCATTTATTCATATTTTACTAAATTACCCTTCTGAGAAGAGTTATTTAAGATTCCTGGTACCTTCCTTTGTTTATGTAACATATGAAGTAGTATCGACATAATTTCTAAAAAGCGCGAAGCTCTAAAATGATATTTTTCCAACATGTATATTTTTACCAAAGGATTTCGTTAATGGAAACGTAAACTCTAAAAACTTCTCCTCGGTTACGTTGACTCCCACTACAATGCATTAAATCCTAAGATCATCTATCCTATCAATTTATTCTGCCATAAAATTATACCTTACATGTACCATGGATTGTCATCTTCAAATACAAATACCGAAAAACTGCACCAAATTTGATCTGCCGAACCCTGCGAATTCATCTCTCGTCGGTACGTCGTTTCCGAAGTGAAGGCAGCGACCGATCAAAACATTGAGATTTTTGGCCTGTTGACCTCCTGTGCGCTCTTTAGGCTCGTTCTTAAAGACTGAAAAATAGTGAAGCGGTCGCTTCCTGATTCTCAAGCCGTGCCAAAAACACGACAAAGAATTTCCAATTCACGCCGCAAAGTTTCTCAGCAGATCTCACGCTGGCGGAAGCCTTTCTTCCGTTTTCTTTTCCTCCTGTAAAGTCTATGAATTCTGTTTTTATTATATTTCCGATGCGCATTCGAGCCAATGTATTTATGGTGTTATTTTTCAACCTTCGTAGAAGTGACCTTTTCAACGTTAAAACGGGTCCCGCTTGTTTCCAAGAGATTCCATTTGGATGAAAGACGTTCAGTAAGTTTCTCGATGGGATCACGTGAAGTTTCTTTCAATGAAGCGCTTGCAAAAAGATGCACAAAAAGAAGGCGCCATATAAGGGAATGTATGGTTCAGTTGATGAACTCAAAAAGATCAAAAAAGGTTGAATAGGAAAACTATTAAGTGCATGTCTTCAAGAAACTAAAGAGCGTAAGGACACTATATCAAAAATTTTTTTTTATAACTCTTTTCAATTTCAGATTTTTAATAATTATTTATAAAAAAATGAGCTACACACGGTAATAGAGCTACAAAAGCAAAAAGCTTGAAACATATAGTGACACAAATTTGTAGCTATTTCAGATCTTTGACATAACTTTTCCTGCATTAACGAATGATCAAAATTTCGCAACATTTGTAATAATATTTTCTGTGAGGTCATGACTTCATTTACAAGATCCTATCAAACTCTTTACGAGGGTAAAAATAACAGGAAAGAAGATAAAGTTCGTCTTCGAAAAGAAGAGAGAGCGATAAAGAGTGAGAGCGCGAGAGCGGCAGACGATATATGCAAACAGTATCTCTCCTGTAAGCACGCTCCGCAGCTCGAGCGTCACGGCCAGGGCGCATAAAGATATCGGTAAAGGCTCTTGAAGATCTGAAGAAGAGAGCAGCCGCGGCCGGAAGCTATCAGGCGAACCGAAGTTCAATGAAGCGACGTGTGCTTAAACATTTCAACAAGAAAGTGTAACCGACAGCCTCCGCTCTGGACTCGCATGCTAGGCTTAAACTCTTTCAAGGTTTGAGTGGCTTCAGCTTGTAAGGAGGCATGTTGATGTCATACGCTAGAGTCACTACGTGTTCCAAAGTACGAAGTACTGCACAAAATAAACAGCTCCTTTAATTTTTACAGTACTGTTAGTTCTCTGGTTGAATGGAAATATGAGTAAAATTTTACGCAGTGTGAAATGTGTAATTTCTTTTAAAGTTTAGTGAAATATTTGAATAGTATAAAATGCTTTGTGTAATTCGATAAGACAAAGAGCTTACGGTGATATTGTATATTTTCGAATCAACAGGCCTACAAAAAGCACTTCACTTAAAAGTGCAGTTCCTTCACACACGTGTCGGAGTCGTAGTGAATTTTTGCTGCCGAAGCTTTTTTTCTTCTCGGAGAACGACTCAATTTTTCGGTCATTTTCTCAATTTTTGAGTGCACCAGTCCTCTAAATGGCTCAGCAAGAACACTTTTGCTGATTGGAAACGATTGGAGAGAAGAGAAAAATGAACTTTGTACATTTTGCTATCATCAATTTTGAGTCAAGAAGTTGGAGGGGAGATTTTAAATCGTTCCTTCACAGAACTTCCTGGAATTCCAGAACTGTTTTTTCATGGAATCAGTACGCTGGGAAACTATGACCGTCTGCAAACGCGCCCGACGCTAAAATGTCCTGAAAAAATGGCGACAGCGGAAGAAAAGCTATCCTTATCTCGCCAAGTTCTGGGCACACGTTTGACGTGGTTGACTTTTTGCCCACGGAAGGAACGTTTTCTGTGAGGCGTTTAACTGATGAGCGAGGCGTTTAACTGGTGAGCGAGGCGTTAATCATTTGAGAGGTTTGAACGCCGCCAGTCGTAAGTGGAGGAGACACCTCGAGGTGTTGTGTGTATGTCAAGGGAAATCCAGCTCTGGCACTTACACGGTCCTGAGATGCTGGGAGTTCACCTCCTACATAGCTTAATTCTTCTTCGCGAGTTTTCATTTATCGTTTTGCTCTAGTAGTTCTAGTCTTTTCAAATAATAATTACATATTACTTCTTCAAGTAAGTTTTAGTATTGGATTTCGTACATCAATTAAAAGAAAATAGAGGTAGATCAGAATTACTGAAATCAGTTTCCTTAATTGATGAATATATCCTAAACTTAAATTGCATAATCAAATTTCATTCATTAAATCATTCAGACTTGAAATGATGACTTCAGAACAATATGAGGGAGGCATGAGAGAGCTAACATACGTATTTACCTCCTTCATAGTTCACTACGAATGACTGGGAATATCATTGAATTTTCCTAATTGTTTATGCCAACCATAGGTGTGAAGGTGTCTTCCTTAATCTTGTAAGAACTACTTTAATTAATGAAACCTGCAACTGCAGCATTTCCCAGGGATGAAGTAAGGTTCTACGCTGGGGTTTTGTGCCAGAAGAGCAGGACGGTCTTTGATCAACACCCACTTCCAGCTCCAAATTTGAGCCTCACGCTCCACAAAGTGGCTAACTTGCCTCCAAACTTCAAGGTCCTCCTTTTACAGCATGCTGCATACTTCGTTTGAACGCAGCAAGCACTTGCTTTCCTTTGGCATGGCCGTTGCTTTCGAATTGACAACTTTTGCACTGTGCTGAGCGACAGTTCCTGCGTCACACATTGTGCTCAGTAGGAACTCAAGACATTTATTGAAGCCAAAAGGAACATGAGTTCCGCCAGAATTGTAATTGTATGTAATTTGAAAACTTTCGCTTAGAGCTCAGAGCTTCGGCATTGCTCGGGCAATGTTTTTGCAAAATATCGAAAATTTTGTGTGCTGGTATTTGAAGTCCTCAGATGTAGTTCGCGACCGAAAGTTAAAAGAAGTACTTTCATGTTGTGGTCAAAAGTGAACTTGAAGGCTCTAGTTATTCAGTCTTAACATTTACTTGAACGTAGTAACGAACATCACTGTAGAATTCAATTATAAATTCTTATAGAGCCAAGGCCACCAGCATACTGGTAGTAATTTTACCAAAAGCAAATTGTTTTCAAAGGTTCTCTTTTAGGAGGGAATTTATTGTGAAAACACACAATTCCGGAGTACTGTGTACGAAACGGACTCTCGCTAAACACTTTTGCCCCCACACCTCCAATTAAACGAACGAATGAAGAGGGGAAAACAGGTTCTTCATAGACTCTTGTGCTGAAAAGTTTTTGCCAGCAGAATTTCAGTAATAACAATTCTTTAAAAATGTGTTATTTAGACCATGTATATATTGAATGTAATTCGCGTAAGAAATTCAAAATATATGCCATGAAAACACTTATACCTCCAGTGTTGCATACGAGTCACCTTTTTATCTCAACAAAATAGGAAATATTTTAGGCTAATCAGAAATTTTAAAGTACATAATTGAAGTTATCTTGCAATTGTAATGTTCATGTATCGTTCTAACAATATATCAGGTTGTAACAGAAGTTCAATCCAGTTTTTTAATTTGAAATAAAGTGAAAACCCTGTCAGAAATATATTTATTTAAACTTCAACATAGTCACCATTTTTATTAATTACATCTTCCCATCTTG
>VOMN01097719.1:0-11455 GCA_014899125.1 Orchestia grillus | reverse complement strand
GATTTGATGCATGAATAATAAGGAAGTACTACTTTATTACAATTTCTAGTGACATGATTGTGGAGATCTTGTTTACTAAACATCAAATGCTTGTCAAGGATAATTCCCAGGAACTTTGAGTGATCAGTTTGCTCTATCTTATATTTCTCATTGTTATTTGCAAGGGCTGATTTTTTTTCCTGTATGAGAAAAAAATGTATTTTGTTTTACTTATATTGATGTAGATTTTATTGGCTTTTAGCNTACTGTCATCTGCAAAAAGAATGAAATTAAAATAAGAAATGTATTTTACTATACCATTTATAAAAATTAGGAATGGTGGGAGCCCCAAGACTGAACCTTGTGGTCTGAGTCTCTGAGAGATAAGAAGTGAACTACCAATGAGTTTCTCTCATTCCATAGTGTTCCAATTTGAATAGAAGGATCATATGATCTACAGTTTTCTACACCATCAATTTTTTTTGAAATCTAAAAATGTGTAGAATATGAAAAAAACCATCATCAATATTTGTGTACAGATATTGAAGGTGATTAAGAATGAACTGGCTACTTATCAGCCCTATTTGCAATAGTGTTCTCTATGGTGGCTGGTAAAAAGAGTTTGAAAAAATAAATTGATTTATGGATGCCTGACAGCTATTTTCATACTAGAGAGATGGTCCACCTGTAATTGGCAGTTTTTTCTTTATTTCTTTGCTTTCTTTCGACTAATTTTGTACTTATTTCCTTAAAGTACATCTATAAATTGTTTCAACTCAATTTTTATTTCCTTTATATGGCATTCATTTACAATTTTTCATATAATGCAGATTTTGGATAATACTTTAAATTGTCATACTGAATAGGGACATCATGGATCTTTCTATTCATTGTGCATACAGTTTTCATTTTTATATCATTCATTGAAAGATATTTTTTTCTGAGTTACAGAAATCTATTTTTGAATGGCCTTTTTTCTTGTAAAAAATAAGTTTATATTGAATGTATAACCTGTTTCCTTCTTTTGCACTTTCTCTTGGTTATGTTAGGAGAGGCTCAATTAGGTTGGTTAGAAACCTAGGATGGATTTGTTTAATTTATTTGAAATAATATAATGTGCAAATAATAGTCAGCAGAACTATTAAAAATGTGGCCTTAATTTTTGTAGACTTCATATCATTATGTCATATAAGTATGTGAATGTTTTGAATATCATTCCATATACCTATACTGTAAAACATAATATAATGTGCTCTAAAATTATCATCTCAAAATAATTAATTTGTGTCCAGTTTCATGTTCATAATATGCTTGTATAAACACACTAGAAAAGTTACATCCAATATATTTCTGTGATGTTGTTCCTAATGTAAAAATTAATGGAAATCTCTCATGTTGTTTTTATCATTTTAACATATTTTTTGTTGGTTTTCTAATTTCAGTATAACCAAGTTACTTGTACGCAATCTATAAATGTTGAATTCTACTATCATACGGGGCTTGTCAAAACACTTTGGGTAACTTTGGGCAAGTGACTCACTTAGTATGCTGAGGACTGTAGTGCCCAAAGTATGAAAAATTTCTCAAACCATTAATTTAGACTATGAATTTTGACATTTTTATCATATATTGAACTTGGTAAACATTCAAATTGATTCATGGAAACACTGGAAGAAGTGTTAAAAAAAGTTATATTTTCTAATTTTTTAAAGTTGGACCTGCCATGGTCTACGGAGAAAATTTAAAAGTTCAAAGGTCATAGATTCTTGATAGTGTATGTCAACTGGAGACTGGAGTTGACTATGAAACCCTACTATCAAAAATCATCTACCTCTTGTAAAAAAATGGCAGTCATTTCTGCAGGCCAGAGTAATTTGGGACACCTTGGCCTAATTCAGGACACTCAATAAAAGATGAGTAATAAATTTTTTGTTCTTCATAGCTTATTTGCTTGTAATACAAATAAAATTTTGTTTCTTGTTCCAAGTGATTAATATTTATAGTTTTTTTTTTGTGACCTAAGCCCTGCCCTTTAAACGGGATTGAACATGCATAAGAAGAATTTTGCTGAGATTTGTTTCATTTGAAATTTTTTCACACAACCCACGAAAATAAAACCTTCATTAATTCCAACACATTTTTCTGTTGGGTTTTCAATGCCTTACAACTACTGGCATGGTGAGGGATGTAAGAAATATGTGGTTTAAATTTCCTTTCCCAAGAGGAGTACACCCTGGTGATGTGAAATGCCTGCTTGAGCCGAGATGCGAACCCTGGTCCTTTCGGCTGCAAGGCCATCACACTACCAGTACGCCATGGAGCTAACAAAAAAATGAGATAGTTTAGCAAGTTCATCAGAAGTTGGCCTTCTGTGCTCATACATAAGGGCCTTGATATTTTTTCACTTTTTCATTAGTGTTGGACATGAAGACATGTTGTAGCACTTTTTTGATAAGCTGTAGACAACCTATCAACCATATCTGATGTCCATCTACAGAGTGGAAAATCAAATTTAAAACTGTACAATGTTCTTGGAAATTGCTAATTTAATAAGAATTGAATCAATAGAATAATTTATCGATCAATTGGGCAATTAATTTTGTACATTGATATTATCACCTACTGAGCTGAAAAATATTTTCTACATCAAAAATAATTTTAAGGCATGTTTTTAAATCTTATATTACAAGTGTCCTGAGTTGTCTCCAATACTGGCTATTTTTAAGAACTGCAGGTAGTAGCTATAATTTTTTATATACCCTCTCATAGGGCTTACAGAAACCTGTCTTTAATGTGGATATCTGCCTTTATTAACTGACTGTTAGTAAAATGAGTCATAATGGAGTGTGTACCTGGCAAAAATTGAATCAATTGAGGTTATTGGTGAACTAATGTTTGATACATTTTGAATTTCAGATTTATTTTAAAACCTTTTTCCAAATAAGTACAGAAAGCATAATGCTATTAAAATAAAAGAAGCAGTGCACACTGCAAATTTTAAAAAATATGGCTGCAAGTGCAACTACTAAAAAACCAGTTCGAGTGTGGTCTTGTGATCGGAAGCTACGATATGGGATTGTTGCTGAGACTTGGCCGCAACTTCAGGAGAAGATTGACTCTAAGTTTTCTCTTGGAGGAGAGGTATGTATGCAATAGTTTGATTCATTTTGCTGCATGTGGGTATATTAGGTATTATTTAAACTCTAATCATATCGAAATTTTAGGTGTAACATAAGCTGCATGAAAATGGAAATTTGTTGATGTAATAATCTAGTTTCTAGTTTTTTATGTACTACATTTATTCTTAATTCAATCTGATGAATGTAATTTAAGCATCAGGAAAGTCTTCTAGTTCTAGGCTATAATTTGTTATTTTTATTATTAAATGTTCCAGAAATATACTATCTTTGTCTGGATTGATATTTTAGAATGGGTGCAATATTAACATGAGCATATGTTGTTGCAGTTTGTCTCCCATAAGCAAGATAAAGTTGTTATCTGCTTACTTGAAATTTTGTGGCTACAGCCAATAGTAAGGAGAATGAAACTCTGTTCATTAAAAATTCACTATTGAAAAGTATGTACAACTAAAGTTAGACACTAGATTTACTGCAAAGTGATTTTTGGAGATCCTAACTATACAATCAAGTAACTTGGGAAATGAGGTAAATCAAAGTACATGGAGCACCAAGATAATAAGCTCCTGAATAGAGTACCCAAGGAATGTGTATTATAGAGGCTGATGAAACTATAAGAGAAAAATGTATGGGACTAGAGATAGAAAATTCAAGATAAAGTCATCAGAGCATGGTGAGGTAGTGATGGAACACTGCTGGAAAGAATTAGATTAAGTTAATTTAATTGCCTGTCTCTTGAGTAACTGGGGAAACAGTTGAGGGGAACCTGCGATATTTAGAGATTTATCATGCAAATGGGAGGATACCTTGTACTAAACAAACAAAGCATAAGAACACATGCTGCAAGCACAAGCACAAGTGTAAGCCAATGTAGCAACTTAAAACCTAATCTTAACTGAGATAGGAAAGGGAAATTATTTATGACAGATATATTTAGAAAATGATTTATAAACTTAATGTAGTTTGAAACAGAAAAGTTTGATTTATAGCACCCATCATTCATCTAGCATAACTCAAATGAGAACATGAAATTAAATCTATTCAATAAGAGAAGAGGGATATAAGAACTAAAATTGCTAAAGAAAATCTAATACAATTTGATTCAAATAAATGAAGAAATGAATAATGTAGATTTAAAACATAACAGGTATGAAAAAGAAAATAATACAATATAAGTGCAATAAAATACTTTGACTTGAAAAGGGATAGTCCTAAACACATCAGTGCAACTGAGGATGTTACAAAGTAATAACTAAAGTAGCAATATCTGAGAACTGTTTAATAATAATTATTAATAGTTTTAACTTATATTTGTTGCTGAGGCTGCAAAGAATTGCAAATAATTTTACCATAATACATATCAAATGGAAAAAGTTGACAAAAAAGGAGCATTGAAAGTTGTACTACAAAAGTAGCTAATACAGTACTACAAAAGTAGCTAATACAACCCCTGGTTCCTAGTTACAATGTGTCAGTGTCACTGTAATTGTGAATAATAGTACTCATTATTCTGAGCAAAAATTATTGCTGTTAAAGCTAGCAGTTCCTTCTAAAATTACTATTGATTTTGTTTATGAACCAGACTGAGTTCTTGTGCATAGCCCTCACTGGAAAAACTCCTATAAAATACTTGAGAAACCAGTAGGTATCTATGAATTTCTTATGCCTGAGTTGTTTAAAAGAAAAACTAAATTTTAAATGCTTTTGTAATACCATCAGATTAAGTACTGTGCAATGTTGTGGAGTAGGCCTGGCATTTCAAAAATATTGCCAGAAGCCTCAGCAATTCTTGCCATGTGATCTTCCTCTGATCCCACAAGTGCAAAATAAACAAAGCTTCTCATGTATTCATAAAAATCAATGTTTGTGGTAGAAACTTTGAACAATTTCTATAAAGTAAATGTATAAATGTATTATGGTGCAATTTTATTTTCAAATTTCCTCTCTTCAAACATTAAACAGCTAATTTCACAAATATCAAAAACTTTTTTGCAAAGTTTCATAGAGGCAAAAGTGTTCAGTTTGGCACTTTCTTGTAGGTGTGAAATTTTGTACCTCTTTTTCACTAACATTGTGTGCATGTTAATGAAATAAGTATTGAATAATAAGTAAAATTCCATTATGTGTCTTTCAGTCTTGAAAAATTTGTATGAGCTACTTTGTTTTTATAGGTTTAGTAGCAGCAATAAATTCTATATAAAATGTTTAATGTAAAAAATGGCTTTCATATATAATTTTCTACTTGCCTAATTGAACAAATTGCCCAATTAATTTGTGAGAATCCTAAGTTGCATTTTTATTGATGATACTTAACTAGTTTTAGATCATCAAATGAAAGTTAAGTAGGAGTGTCATTTGAGTGATTGCTTACAAGTTATAAATACATTTCATATATGTGTAGAATTTTTGTCCTAAGTGGGAATAGCATTGGAGTGATTGCTGATTAATAGTAAATACATTTTCATAAATGTAAAAAAATTTTATTTGTCATGAATTTTTTATTAAACATGAAGCTTTTATATCAGTGAAGCCTAAAGGGAAAAGAAATTTACTAAGAGAGTAATTTTTTTGCAGGAGTTTTCAGTGGTATTAGAAGAAGATGGCACTCTAGTGGATGAAAGTTTCTGGGAGTCTGTGGAAGCTCAGAAGAGGCTAATGATTGTTCGCAAGAATGAGCGTTGGCAGCCGGCACCAGTGCCCATTCCCAACTTTTTGAGCTGCTCCAAGGACCTGACGTGTGATGTGGCCGATGCATCCGACACTACAGATGCTGCCCCTTCCGTGGCCCATCATACCATTCATATGTTCATTGAACTCCAGAACAATCCTGCTGCTTTGGCACTCATGAATCTTGATAATCTTGAGCTCATAAAAGACATTGACTTGGATGAAATTCTCAATAGTGAAGGCTCATATGGCCTAGACAAAGAATTTTGTAAGAAAATTCAGGACATGTCCATAGAGCTTTATGTTAAAAGGAGGACTGAGTCTGAAGCCATGGAGTATATAAATTTACTCAAAGAATCTCAAGAGACCATTCCAAAACCATAAGCACTTTATTTTATTTATTCCATCATCCTTTGCAGTCATTACAAAATTTTGTATAAAACCTAGCATTTTATTGAGAAAATTTCCAGAACCATGGCAAAAGTGGCTACATTTACCTGGACTTTCAAGTTTTTTTCTGAATATATTGGTCAAAAGTAGGTATTGGATTTAAATTTGACTTTCAAGATTTTGATTTTCCTATTATTGCAAAGAAGTTTGGAACTGTATTGACAGACTTCCAAGGTATGAACAGCCTCCTCTTCTCATTTGAAGGATTAAAAAGAGTTGGATAATCTTAATGAAAGTAACTTCCATTTTTCTTCACCTTTACTTGTATGCTTGAAATTGATCATTTGTGGAAAGGGTTGAACTTCTACTACAGATTCTTGTTTTAAAAGTTTATCTGGCTGAAATTATTTTACAACTTAATGCTTAAATAGAATGTAATTCACTCCATATGATTTGAACTCAGAAAACTGAGGTGTACCTGTGACTTAGTTTCCGTAACCCCTTTTCCAATTTTTATTTTTATTCTATTTTTATCTATTATATTCATTCCTCCATAAGAATAACATACAATTTTATAGGTACAAGAGGTCTTTGGGTTATGATGGTCCAGACTTACAGCAATTTGCAACTTTGCTTTGTGGATATGGACACTGTGATGGGCTGTATTAAGAGTGTGGCAGAAGGCAATGTTCACTGGTGGAGGAATTAAAATGAAGTAAGTCTATGAGATGGTGTGTTCCAACTTGAACTAATATTTTGTGTTTACGTACATTATTTAGGTGTATTCCTACTTGCACCATAGTTCTGATTGTCATTTTGTAGGAATGGATCTCTGCCATAAATCGAGGACCTCTTGTACTGTGATTTTCTTCTCAGCTCAAGAAAATGCTCAATCTTTCTGTGTATCAACAGTAAAAAGATGCTGCCAAAGTTCACAAGGTTTTGTGTAAATTTATATTTATAAAATTATAGATATACATGTATAATGAAATCTGTAAGTAAGTGCTAGTGGTAAAGAAGCACTTGCAAAGAAATTATCTTTACATGTACTGTTAAAATGACAGTATTAATATAGACATATTGTTGAACAGTATTTTACATTCCAGAATATGGAACATGAGATTTATTTACCATATCTGTCACAGATTCATTTAATATGTTTGTTCCAAGAACATTTATTACCAGTGCATTGTAAAAAAAATTAAGTTGCAATGGTTTTACTGATTTAGGAAATTATTTCAAGTTGAAATGTCATTTCCCACTGGGCCAAATAATTTGCTGTGAAAAAAACTTTCAGA
The DNA here is from genome assembly GCA_014899125.1 of Orchestia grillus. Classification (NCBI taxonomy): domain Eukaryota; kingdom Metazoa; phylum Arthropoda; class Malacostraca; order Amphipoda; family Talitridae; genus Orchestia; species Orchestia grillus. The sequence continues at coordinate 3,984 of VOMN01097719.1, read as the reverse complement.
GTTTGATGAGCTATTAAGCATCCCTGGCAAGACATCTACTTATCAGCAAAACTGGTGTATGCTGAGTTATGCTTCTCCGGGTAGTCTATTTGTTTGATTGTAGACTAGCTAGTCAGAGTTTTGCTGTTAAATTATTAGCCAATTCGGAATGAGAAACTCTCTATGATAATAATAATAATAATAATAATAATAATAATAATAATAAGGTATATGAATAATTTCTTGAGATATTCCCACTGTGCAAACACTTTGATCTCATTTTTTGTATTTACATCTGTGTTGGACTGTTCATAAATTGTTTAGTTGTTTAGTTTGGGTGTATATTCTAACAGTAAATAGTTTCCTTTCTTTTTAGTACTTGAGATCCCATTTCTATTTCCAGTTCTACACTAGCAATGGTAATCGATACCAATAGGAGAAGAATGTCATTGAGTCACTACTGCCTCAACGTGTTGATTGGCTACACCCTATCATAGTCTCACTAGGTCATATGATGTGTTTGTGCTCATAATTCAAGGAGAGGATAGGTTTTTCATTGATGAAGATATAAATAATTACATGGTTGAATGCCGAAAAGTGTGAAAATATTCGTACTAAACTTCATGTTCTTGAAAACTCTTGAGAAAAATTGCAATTTATTTCACAGATTAACTGATGAATATTTTGAACATACAAGCCCTAGTTTATTGTACAAAATTAAATAGAAATGGGATCATAAACTTGCATAACTTAAAATATAATTGCCTTGTAAATTTGTGTTCTCACAGTTGTCTGACACAAAGATGCAAAATTTTTACCAGGTTTTGCTTTTGAATTAAAATGTCAGATTTAAACAATCAATTCAACTTTTGGTTGCTTATTTTTCAAACTGATAGTTTATTTGGCCATCATTACCTATTTTTCTTGTGTATTGATTTCAATTTCAAAATTCATACATTATTTTAAAATTCCACTTGTTTTTTGATAACCTCTCATTTCTTTAGTGAAATCATTTGGCATAAAGTATTTATTTAATGATTAGTTTAGGCAAATTCTGGTATTGTATGAGAATTTAAGCAAGTTTGCTACCATATATCAATGTTGCCATGTTCTGTACTTAGTTACTACCATTATACTGAAGATTTTGACTGTTGGGAGTATTTAGGTAAGAATAAAATACTGATGTCAACACACCAGCATACCCTCAAAACTTGATGTTCCTTAAAAAGATTTCTTAAAATAATCTACAAGGTTTATGGGACTTTATTGTGGTGTGATAGGTCTTAATTTTTCATCATCTCTTTCTTGACCTCCCCGCATGAGGTTGAACATTGAAGAAGGATTACCACTCTTTGTTTTGAATACATTTTGTGCTCCTTGACCCTATTACAACCAAATTATTGTTCTGATCGAAAAGACTGCATTTAGATTTATGCAAAGAACTAGCTGCAGTGTTGTATGCATTTGTAATAAGAATGCATTCAGCTGTGTACAAAGAACTATCAGCAGCTTCATGAAAATTTCTAAAATTGTATTGCTGTGATTTTTAGGGTAAACATTCCTCTCCAACCATGAATGAGTAGACGTGCTGTTACTGAAAGCTTCCATTGCTCTAGCTCAGGAAAATCCGCAGCCCTCTACTGCCACCTCGATCTTGTCCTTTAATGCTAGTCACAAATAATTTCTGTTGATCGTTTTTCTCTTTTATGTTCTTTCTCACTTGTGAATCGTATGTCAACTCTGCGTAGAAATTCTTTACTCTTAGTTCTTTCTAATGCGTATATGAGCTCTTTGTCTTTTTTAAAATGTTTTGTTTACCCATGTAACTGTAAAATTTATTAATTGCATTTGAATTGAAACTGTAGGATTATTTGTGGTAGTAGTTGACTTGCATTATCACCATTCTCGCCCTTTGAATTTGACTTGAAATTAAAATTTATGGTCATGCATTTATTCTACTTCTAATTCAGCCGGTTGTAATAGTTGACAAGTGGTATCTAATTTTGGTGATAGAACTACTGCTTGTGCCAATTTTAAAAGGCAATTTAATGTATCTCAGGTAGCGAATCCCTATGAGGAATAATTTTTATAAGTTCTTGACTCTTTGGTTCAGCTGCTGATATCACATATAAAATAATTTGGTGTACGTGAAAGCTTTCAGTGTACTCGACCTGCTCACGTGACAATCCTGTGCCAATCTTACAATGACATTCGTTGCCTCAGACAAATGTGTGTGGACTGAACTCACTGCCATCAAGACAATGAATTCCTAGCTTACCGATCCTTTTCATTATCCTTGCTGCACTGCTACGAGAATGAAGTGTGCTTCCCTCGAAGGTAATTTGATGCTAGGAGTTAAACAATACAGTCGTCCCTTGCATGGAGCGCTGGATCGGCTCCACCTAACCCACTCTACAGTCGTCCCCTGCATGGAGCGCTAGATCGGCTCCACCTAACCCACTCTACAGTCGTCCCCTGCATGGAGCGCTGGATCGGCTCCAGCCACCTCTACAGTCGTCCCCTGCATGGAGCGCTGGATTAGTGTTACTAAACAACTGCTAAACATTCATGCCTCGCATCGTGCTAGATTGATTAACCCATTCAACCACTCCACAGTCCCTCACATTGAGCTGTATCAACTAGAGGGAGTATCAAATAGTACCGAAAATACTTGAAGCTTTTCAAGCAAATGAAGCGTGTTGTAGGAAGCTATAAGAAATAGTGGTTGCTTGCTGTAACCAATCATGCACTTATGCGGGGCAAGACTGTTGAGCAGTTGTTTGATGGAATCGATCTAGCACTCTATGCTGGTGAGAACATGTATACCAGACTGAAGATCAAAATGCATGAATTAGGCATGATCTAGCAGTGAAATTTGAACTGTTTTGATCAAAGAAGTACTCTCTGAGTGCGCTGTCTTGTTTTGAGTGGATATTAAAAACACTAGAAAATTAATTATGTATTTCTTATAACAGGATTTATATATTGATGGATTATGCTCATGGTGCATTGGAATAAATATCTGTTTATGATCAAAGTATTCTTGTCTGACTCATCAGAGAACAAATAATTAGTGCTCAATACGCACTAAAATACATTGGAAAGTGAAGAATATAACCCTGACCATTGCCTTGTAAATTGCAAGCCTTTGGAGTACACTGAGCTTGCTAAACTTAGGATATTGAAATTTTGCTCTTTTGACTAATATATTTTGTTTGTTCGAGTTACTCCATCCTGTAGAACGAAACCTCACAATAATTTTGGTACTAAATTAAATAGAGGTTCACACATCTTTGTAAGGTAAAAGTCTGTGCATTTGAGTGATTTGAAATTCATTTTTATCAAAAAATACGGATACATCAACTTACTTTTTCATCAGTAAATGTTCTCCTTTTTTTCTTCCTTTAGGGAAATTTTAGTGTGCTATTTCCGGGACGCTGGTGTGAGCCAGGATAATGCGATGATGATGCAGGTATAAAAGATAGTGACACCCCAAAAATGTAAATAGATATAGGTATAAATTTATGTGTTGTGTTGCAGATGTTGGGTGATGTGAGAGCAGCTAGTGTGCATGTTGGGTGATGTGAGAGCAGCTAGTGTGCTTGTTGGGTGATGTGAGAGCAGCTAGTGAGCATATTGGGTGATGTGGGAGCAGCTAGTGTTTATGTTATTGTTAGGTGTTGCTAAAGAAGTCAGTGTTAGTGAGCATTAGGCGAGGTGTAAATGGTTGGTGTCATGGGTAGACTGCAGGTGACGAAGAGTGGAGTAGAGACTTAACGGATGTACTGAGAGTTGGAGACTTCCGGCGATAGAAGTAGAGTGGGTTGGAGATTTCAGGCGATATGTATAGAGTGGGTTAGAGATTTCAGGCGATGGATATAGAATGGGTTGTAGACTTCTAGTGATATGGAGTAGGTTCGAGATTTCAAAGAGTAAGAATGGGTTGGAGGCTTCTAAGGATGGTGTTGTTGTTGTTGTAGTAGTAGTGAAAGCAGCGCTTCAGAA
>VOMN01097708.1:7465-69418 GCA_014899125.1 Orchestia grillus | reverse complement strand
CCAACTGACTGAATATGAAAAGCAGTGGTTGTTTCAGTATTGTTTATTTTATGTAATAACTGAAAAGTTAATTTTGCTCTATGCTATTCCTTCAAAATCAGACATCAAACAGATAGATAAGTAGATAAATATATAAATAAATACACAACGGGTATTATTATGTTAGATTCTTGGGATTCTAAGCTGGAGTTACATTAATTACTGCACTTAGAAGACTTTCAGTTCGTAGAAATTTTCAAATTCATCATATATATTTGGGCCAAAAGTGAGGTACTCTCACTGATATATGTAGCACTGATACATTAACAAATGCTTAGGATAAATTCACTTGATCTCTAGCACAATGTAGTTTTATTGACGGTTTCATGAAAGGGTAGCTTCCTTTTGGCCCACCCTGTATTTTACAGTCGATTGTTTTACAGCAGTCGTTTTGCCGCACCTCGAGTCGTGACGCTTAGTGAGCCGCGCGAGCTGGGAGCCCCGCCTGAAAGTCGTCATGCATTGCTTGAAAATGCAATAAGTATTCCAGAAACAAAATACAATGAGGGTCCCTGAAAAAAATACTGTAAGCATTTTTTTATACCCCTGACACAAAATTTTCTCATGAGTGCAGGCCTGCCACTGCTAGGTTACATAAGGTGTTCATGCTCACGAATTTAGCATAAAAATTTACCTTCAGAAATTTCAGTTCGTCAGAGCGTCGTCCATATCGATAGCCGGTTTTCAATTCACTCGTTGCAAAAACTGACCGAAAAATATTTAGGTCCTTCTTTTCTTGCGCTATAGATGCAGGTGAGAATTATATTCGCTGTCTTATTCGAGATTTTCTCGGCGACCTTTAGAGTCCTAAGCTACAAACTGTTCCATTTCAAGCGAAACAAATCTGCCGCCTCGACCTGTGTGGCAGCCGTCGTCAAATTCCGACCAAACTCGTTTAAAAATCAACGAGTTCTCTCCTCGTCCCGGACATCGAATGTTTCAGAACTTTTCTTTCGGATAGCGCACTGCACCGGCGCTCATGCGATGCATCGTGAAACTCCATTAATGCTTTACTGACTTCACAATTGGGTCCCAGTGCTCGCGGTGGAAGTTCATGGTGGCCAACAGGCATCAAAGATCTCGTAAAGGAGAGGGCTGCTCAGGCCCTCCACGCGCCGATTGTCTTGCCTCCCGCAACTTTCCGAACCGTGCTGTTGAGCGCCGCCATTATTCCCGATACCAAATAGACGTAAGAACACTCGTGTGTGGTATGCAAGAAGAAGAGTGGTCTATAAAACGCTAGGATGTTGGTGCTAAAGGACTTAAAGGATCTCGAGCTTGCAGGGAACCAATAACGAGGCTCCGGCTCCATCACTTCAAGGAAATATTTACATGCGCCACTCATCACGAAATCTTGTTTTAAAATCAGTTTGTGTTGCATCTAGAGTTTCGACTCAGCCTATGGTATGAAGGAACCAGCACCTACGAAGCACAAATATTCATCCAACATTTTTTTTGACATGATCGCTTTGTATTTGGGATTGTATGATTTTTAAATTGTTTCCAAACGCGTGCAGGCAGCACGGCAGTGGAAATGGCCGCCTCCCCGCACGCAAATGGAGCGGATGCCTGGTATTGCAAGTCTAGAACGTGTCTTAAATACAATAGTTGTCAATAATTGTGTGTGTCGCGGTGCTGTCAAATGGAAGTTGGTAAATGTGTTTGCTTCCATAGCACGCTTATTGCCCCCAGCATTAAAAACATGCGATAAATTTTAGATTCAATTTGTAATATCATTGTCATTAGTTAGATTTTGCCTAATTCTGTGGCTAACACTGAGAAAAATACGTTGGTCAAACCCAGTAGCATCAGCTTGATGCAGCAGATTTTTTTCAGTATGATATTTTCAGAAGCTGTTGGTTTCAGAATTTCTCTTACATTCTTTAATAGAAGTGAAACTGAACATCAATTTTTACTGAATTAGTTTGAATGAGTTGACTTGGCAACTAGTAAACTACTTATCTGCATGTTAAAAATTTCGCACTGTAATTATGTGTTTAAAATTGTTTCCAGACTTAGAGATTCCTGTCATTCTCTAAGCCTTCCAAGCCCTTTGCGAACAGTCTAGTGTGTGACAACTACTCCTCCGTAGGGCTGCTGGTGGGTCTCCGGAGCCGATTTATCGAGTCTGAAACACACTTTAATGTTTGCACTTTGTGCGACATTTTACTCGATCCACCGGACGCCACGACAACCTCACTCTACGACTCACTGTAGTACACTGACGCACACTGGAGAGCTAATACCTGGCACTGCATTCGAGTGCGATGCTGTCCAGGAGCTCCATCGCTTTGGCTTCCCTGGCGTCAAAAATATTACAATATCAGACATGTTTACCAAACTTTGTGATCTGCCATATATATTAAACTATATATTAAACTTAACAATGTTTAATAACAAGGCATATATATATGTATACATATATTTGTGTAAGATCGTACAAGCACACATACAAATAGCACTTAGCATGTATTGGTATTTGTGTAAACATAGTAGGTAATTTGTATTCTACATATATACATACAGGACGTAACATGTATTGTACACATACATATAGCACGTTACATCTATTCTACACATATACTCATAGCACGTAACATGTATCCTGCACATGTACACACAGCGCGTAACATGTGTTCTACAACCGTACACACAACACGAACATGTGTTCTACACATGCAAACACAGCAAAATAATACAAAGAAGCTTAGCTATCATATGGGTCACTATAAATTAACTGTTAATGCGTTACTAAATCCTACGCGAGAACAACAGTATTTCATTATTTTACCAAATTATTACGTTTAATCCTGCAATTTGTCAAGTTTAATCATTTTCTCGACGTACAATTTGGACAAAGAGACATGATATTCTTCAGAGACGCGGACGCGCGCCTCACCGCAGCCTCACCGACTCTCGTGAGCCGGTCGCTGACACATCGTTTCCTGGGAGGATATTCTGCTGAAAATTTAGATTCCACGGCAGAGTGAGCGTCACTTGGGGAAGAGGTAATTATTTATGAGCACCTAATACGACAATGTGTGTTGAGAGACTTTAATGGAATCCCAAGCTGGACGGTGTCAGGAAGAGCCTCATAGTAGGTCGGAATCATAAAAAATTTGATGTGTTTTTCGAACATGTTTGGATTACAGTTACAAACTTGAAATTTTCAAAGCCTAAGCGACTATTGCGCTCTCCCTGCATGGATTTTGAGCATGTGGATGTAAATCTTGGATATCGTTCACAAAAGCAGTGAGTGAAATTTAGCCATACTGTAGGCCTTCACCGTGTGGATGGTTGTGACGACCTGGACAGCGGCGGATGTGGGCACCTCAGACTCACCCTCCGCGTTCCTGCGGGGCAACGTACAAAATTAAATTATTAAAAGTGATCGTCAGAATAAGTCATAAGAAGCTGCAGCGGATATTCAACATATAAGAATAGGGTCCTATTGTTAACGAAACTATTATTGCTATGCGCGTTGGTTGGGAGCTACAAATTTATTAGGCTGTGAATATGAGCTGGTATCCGCGGCCGCACATTTTATCTAGATAACTGCGACCTTTTATAGACGAAGCTGCATGCCGAAATTTACTCGTCAAAAGAGGTTCAGGCATCCTTGGGAAGAGTCAAGTAGAATGTTCAGTTTTTCTGCATGTGTCGTTAAACGTCGATGGTAATGCCAGGCCCATTATCTCTTCTCTCTAAATTGAGCGATTTAAATCTGCGATTCGTGTGTATGTAAGCATGTCCGTGTCCTCCAACATAACGCAAGTCTAAGATTGTAGTTATAATAGTAACTGAAAGTACGACTTACTCCAGCCGTCGTAGAAAGCTGTATCTGCCTTTAAATTCAATCTCGGTGCTGATGATGCACCAAACTTCTTTATTACCTTCGATAATTTCAATTTACGGCTCATCAAAAACTCATAAATCCATTTGAGGGCTCAAACGTCTGGTCAAAACACAAGCATGGCGTTTGGAAAGCCTCGAAGCCACGGTCGAGCACCAAAAACTGTTCTTTATGTGGGCAGCTCGGGCAAGTCCAGGGCCGTAATTAAGTTCACACGCCGAATCATTTCTAAGAGACAGTAAAGAGTAAGAATATTCTCCCTCGATCACGGCACGGACTCTCACTCACCTGGGCTGAGCAAGAGTAGAAAACAAATGTTATTAAAAACAAGTTTTGGGGCCGTGTCTCCCACTGGGCCCCGCCGCTAAGTGAGCCATAAGAGGCCCTCGCAGCTGGAGCTCCGTTCCGGGCGTTAGTTTCAGTTTCCTGGCGCCGTCACAAGAGCTCAATTTAGCCAAAATTCTGAGTATTCCGGCACTGTCTTTTCAAATTCAGAACCCGCAAGCATCAGCTGACGGCTGCTTTTCGTTTGGAACTTTTGCCAATCCCCCCGACGTTGAAAATTTCTTTGTTATCACGTAGTTATCGCTCTCATTGCTTGAATGAGCATATGGACTGCAGAAAAAAAATATAAAGAGAACAATATTGTTCAAATCAATGGTCTTGGTTAGGAGACTATCTTACTTCTTACACTATCTTGCTACATATCTGTAATCTTCTTTACACCTTTTCCTCGCTGAACTCGTGGAGCCGCGCGTACTCGCACCTTGACCTTAAATGTTCGTGAGTTCCACTTGGATGCTCATGAAAAATCAGCTCAAGATTGGTGATTTGTTGAGCTGGCGCTGAGCCCTCTTATTGAAATCAAACATTCTTCCCACGAGCTATGAGTCCGGAGCCACGGAACTCCAATTTCACACTCTCTTTCCGTCTTTTTCTCTGGGAATGGATAAGGTCCTTTTGCTATTGCTCGGTACAGCACGACACTCAACCCCGCCTATCTCAGGCATGAATCAGACTTCGTGACGCCGTCAGTGCTCGAGATATGTTGAACAAGTAGTATCCGCAGAGGAAGGTTCTCGATAGTATCGCAAGAATTTCCGCATGGGATATCGAGCGACTCCTAACGAACTCAAACGAAAGAGCCAAGTCCTCGCAGTGCGAACTGAAAGAGAGAGAAGTGCAGTAATGAGGGTAATTCCATGGTGATTCTCTTTTTTTCTTGCAAGCTTATTCATTTACGAACATCGTTTTAAACTTATTTGACCTGTGCAGGCAATTACAGTCTGTTGCCATCCTAGGCAAAATTTCGTTAAAGCCTAACTGACTTCAACGTTTTGGGTTGAAGGTTGGGTCACTGACTTACGTTCTGTGAAGGCACCCGTCTCCCGTCCTTGCCTAATTGAGTAGGGCAATGGAAATATTCAAGAAACTTTTATTATTTACTGATTGCAAACGCACTAAGTAAACGTATGCTTGTTAGAGAAGCTAATCAAAATAACTCATTTAACTTGTTTTTAGAATAGGGTATTGTCAACCTTCTGAAAGAATCATTTGCGCTCATTGCAATTGGTGAAGTGACTCAGGTTGTTCCGTGTCGTAACTTGATGCTGAAATTAGTATCATACACACTGAAATTTATTTACCCTTAGCAATACGAGTACTATCCCATATACTCTATTACTATCTTTTCAATTTGACGAAATGTTTCTACAGCACATTCATCGCATGAACTAAATATAGGTCGACGAAACGTAGCCATGTCGTTCCAACACAACTGCACGGCCTGCCTGCAACGCGCCTAACTTACATTAGAATACTCGTCACCACTGCAACATCGTCGTATTCCTACCGCGCACGGCGCATTTTAAGCACGAAAAATATTCCGTAAGTCTTGTGTCTCCTCTAAAAAAACTAAAATTATTAAAATCCATATTAAAAGAGCACTGCTAAAACAGCATACACTGTCTCATGGTCCTCCCGTGGAAATGTAAAAAAATAACGCCTTAATGCCGTCCATATAAAGGAAGGTTTGCCTATGCGCCATGGAGTAGCAGCGCCGTTTACGGTCCTCGGAAATCTCGAGTCAAGCACAAGGGCTCCTCGAGCTCTCAGCGCGACAGCAGCGGGACTCCAGCGCTCAAGAGTCGTGGGCGTCGAGCGCGGGGACATCGCATGGCTTCATTCCCTCATCAATCGCTAATTTTGCATTAAATTTACTCACAGGTGGAGATAGCGCAGGCATTGACGGTCCCTGTGGATGGGAACTCCTGCTGCAGCACGAGGCTCCCAATGAATCAAGAAGTCTCCATTGCTTCAAGGTTGTTCACTCACAATTTCTGCCCATCACTTCACGCTTGTTAGGTGATGAACAATTTTTATGGTCATCTTACAGATCGCGAATCGATCAAGTTAGAGACACAAGTTTATTTGCCGCCTCTCGTAAATTTGCGAACGATAAGTCCACACGCCAGTGCCATGGCTGGTCAAAATAGGATTCCCAGTTTCCTTGGCGCACTTCAAGCGGGAAATACAGAGTGTGGGAAATGTTATGACATATTTCCTGCTCTAAGGAATGGGAAATATGATGGAGAATGAATGTGAGTATTTTAATTTCCGAATATATCGAAACTGTAACTTTGTTTCAGTTTATTATGCGTTAAAACTACTTGTGTATTTTATTTGTTTAGCATGCATTAAAAGAACAAATGCATCAGATTATTTTGCTTCAAGCTTTAGATAATCATTAATCTATGTTCTTCGCATCACACGCACGAGCAGGGGAAGTTAAAGCGTTATAAGACATTTGAGTCACGTTGCGTCATCCTCGCATATTAGTAGACATGGAAATTCATAATTTCGGTGGAATGGAAAATTTGGAAATTCATAATTTTCATTTCAATTCAACTTCAGAACGCATAAAGAATTAGAGCAAACAATGAGAAGAATTCGACTGGGGATCTAACATGGATAAAAATAACGAAATGTTAACCTAAAGCTTGCTTAGAAATGAACTCGACATCTTCTTCAGGCGAGGTATCTTGGCTACCGTCCCCCACTCGTAGTTTCATTACCCCACTTCCACTGCAGGTTGTTTCGACCCAACTCGGATCATAACTTGGTTCATTTCGACCTGTATTTCTTGATGGTTGTGCCTCGTTTTGGTTCAAGCATCCGCGTCCCAAGCAGATTACTAACCCGATATAATAGATCTGCCCGATATATCTCCAAAGCTCATTCAAAACCCGGTTGCCTTTCATCTCCCTCCATACTCTCGTCTATACGTACAGTAGAGCTGGTCCTGAAGGCGGTCCGATTGGTCTAGTCCTCCTCTTGCCATTCCGGCGCTACTGCACGGGTTTAGTCCAGTCGACTGCCTCTGGCTGCTGCATCACTCAAGTTCAATCAACCTTTAAATTTTCACAGCATTTGACTTGATGCAGCTTGTCAAGACTCACGAGTTAAGTGATACTTGCTGGGGCATTCTTAAGTGCGACTTTTTGCCTCACATGTCATATCTCTTATCATAATTTGATCATATCTCTCGTTATCATAATTTATTATATCTCTTAATCTCTTGTAATCCTTTCGAGTTCCCGACTCATTGCAATTTCTTACAAACTGTTCTGCTTCCATACTTCTCTAAGGCTGTCCGGCTCACACTTTTCTCGCACAATACTTCTCACAAGCTGTAGGCTCACACTCTTCTCGCACAATTCTTCTCACAAGCTGTAGGCTCACACTCTTCTCGCACAATACTTCTCACAAGCTGTAACCTCACACTCTTCTCGCACAATTCTTCTCACAAGCTGTAACCTCACTCTCTTCTCACACAACACTTCACACAGGCAATTCACTACACACTCTTCTCATACAACAATTCATACAGGCGGTACACTACACACACTTCTCACACAATACCCTTCAATCACTTGTGCCTTCTAGAACGTTTCCAATGCCACAATGCATCTCTCATGTAGACTTCAAGTCTAAACCTACTATAATAAGTCTCGATGGAAAATTAAAATGAATTTGTGTATTTTGACGTTTGTAAAAATCAAAAACTATAAATTCATAATCATTAGTAGCAGTTCTACTTTCTATTAACTTTTACAGTCGGTATTTTTCCAAGTTGATGCTGTTTTCGATTAATAAAATTCTAAGCTCCTCGTGAACATTCCCTCGTCATTCTGACGTTTCGTCAAAATAGCTATAAATGTGATTGAAGGTAACTTTTTGAGCATTCATAGTTTTGTAAAATGTCATGGGCAATGGATAGTGACTTTGTGTTATTTATTTTCCTGCATGAGAATATTTTCAAAAGCTGATCTTGCGTCCTCCATCACAACCAGAAGCCGCGGGGCTCATCAATGGACAACTCATTACACAGCACGCGTTGAGGAGCCAAGGGATGAGTTCTTTGAGAATGTGCAGAAGTTTATTTTAAAAATCCAACTATATTAAAAAAAAATTTCTGAACACTGAACTTCTCTCGAATTATTTGATCGCACCAATGAAGATTTAGCAATGCCATCGGGATGTTTTGAATTCGTTTTATACCGTGCAGACCGCAATTCTTGGGTTCGAATGGAACTACCAGGGCTGTGAGTGGCAACAAACCTCGACTCGTCACTGTGACGGGGAAACGTCACTTAGCGATAGCTTAGCGGCGCGTAGCCAGCACTTAGCGCGTTTTTTCAGGGTTGCTCTGACATTCTTGGGTTTGCCTGCAGCACTCTTTTTAAGGAGAACAATTCGGCTGAAGTGTGTTTCACCAGCAACGGGATTGGTTGTACCTGTTATGTTATTTTTTATCGGTATTCTGTTGACAATCAAGCTTGTAAAGGTTCATGTTTGGGGTGACGGCGCTGCAATGCATTTCAGGTGATGAAATTATACACAACTTGCATCAGTTCGCCGCCTTAGAGAAAAACTCGCTGATGAACACTTCGGATGCGCCGAAGCGCACCGCAAAAACGACCTCGAAACGCCAGAATCTAAAAGGTGATCGGCAACATTGAAAACCAGGACGGCAACCTTTCATTGGGAGCCAGCCGAGGTTGCCAAAAAACCTGCGCGGATGAGACCACAGCCTAGAATAACAGTGTCATTACGGAGTCGTGCTCACACAAAAACAACGAAAAACATCAAATTAGAATAGCACTGACACAAGCAACAGAAAGAGCCATGAGAAGGAGAGGCTGCTTGAGTAACGCCGCTGCAGCGCAGGTGTGAAGCCGCTATGGGCTGCACGCCGTCCCGCTTTTGCATAAAGCGCGGTCAGAAATATTAAGTAGTGTTAAAACTCCTGTTGAACTTTCGCGCGGGCCTTTTTTTACGAAGTATCAAAGGAGAAGAGAGCCGAGGTAGCGCAAAATTAGAATATAACATTCATCGATGGTACTCCAATTAGTACCCAGGGCACGGAGTATGTCTTCCAAATTTGTGTTTGATCAGAATTTATGAAAGGCCCTGATTGAATAACTAAGCATAAAATCCATATTTATGGAAGCGCACGACGATAACTTACGAGAGGCCGTCAATTATGGCTTATGCTGCGCTAATAAATATATGACCTCCAGTTAAGTTTACGAAATGCAGCGAGGCTGGGACAAGTATTTAGAATAATGAAAGGATAATGATATTGTTGCATGAACTAAAATACCGCAACGTCAAAAACCATAGCCGATCGGGGAAAGATAGGCTATGTTGACGCTTGACTCAATAATAAAGCCAAGTAACAATAATTTCCACGTGATGTTAGTGGTTAGAACATAAATTGGGGCAAATAGTGAGCCCGTCGAATAAATTTTCAATAAGGAATGTTTGCCTCGAGAGCAGACCAAGGAGCTGGACTATGCAGTGTGGTGGAGGAGAGAGCACATTTGCATGCTCTTCATGACGCATTGCGGGGCATAGAAATACGGGCTGCCGTACATCAGGACAGCAGTAAAGTCTCCAGCCGACCATCTTGACAGCAGGGTTGCCAACCACAAGATCTTTCAATAGAAATCACAAAGATAAATATGTTTTTTGTTCAATAATACAATAAAGTTCAGATAAAGATCTCTAAAACATCAATGCCTTTGTTATAATAATAAGAGCTTTGTCCGCCTGCGAGCTCAGTCTCATAAATCTAGGCGAAGTTTCTTTTTTGCTCGTAAGCGTAAAGTCGGCAGAGCTGATGAGGCCTGGCTGAGCAGCGGCGTCTCTCTCGCGCGTCCCATGCGCCCACGGGAGCTGTCCTCGGGCCTGTCCAGGGCCCTTCATTTCGTCTCTTTCCTGCCTCGCATTTGGCGTCTAACTTGTGAAGGAGAGTTGGCGTATCGTCTGGGCGAGAGCTGCGTGTGGTAACGTGGACTCACATTAACGTGAAATCAAGACGAGTGGTCCTTCCTCTGCTCGGAAAGTGCGTCGGATTTGGTCCTGCATGTCATGGTGAGGACAGAAGATGTTCATAGAGCGCATTTCTTGTGATCATAAATTTTGCCATGCATAAAATATCTAATACAAACTTAACCATTCGAAAATTTCGTGACATCAGTTCGCTGTTGGCAGTTTGTCCGACTCATCGTCCGCCCAAAAGGCGCTAGAAGAACCGGACGCTTCTCGCCCCAGGCGCTGGTTCCCTACAAGAATTATCTCCTTGCGAGATTGAATATGAAATGTGATGATATACTGAAGTCTGTAACTTGCCTGAGAGATGCGAAGCACCGCACGCCCTGAGAAGTAAACGTCGTCTGTGGCTCCTCCTCGATCTTGTAGTTAAGAAATGTCCAGAAACCTCAGGGCCACACTATCAACGATAAAGTAGTCTGCTTTGCTTATGAAACTTATTAAAAGTTTTTCTTGTCACTCAATCTAAAACGAAGTGAGCAGCCGCATTCATCATGATATCATGCCGTACTTCGTGAGACTTCATTTTCCTTCAGTTGTACGACACCGCGCACATTTGTCCATTGCTTTGTATTGTATATGAAGAATCAAAATAATGGACGACATGAAAATCATTTAGAGAAAATCCATTCGTTTGGGAAGAACAGGGATACCAAATAATAAAATGTATATCGTTATTAAACTTTGAAAATATTATTTCCTTGTAGAATTGAACCGCTGTGCAAACAAGATGACAAATATTATAAAGATATGAGGTACTGGGTATGATTTTAATTTTTTATTTTGAACTTCTTCGAATACACTGCTTCTCTAGAAACAACAAATTTCGAATAAAATGTTCTCTCTTACCTGTGAATAAACTGCTAAGGTATAGAACAATTTCAAAAATTTGATCGAAATACATTTTGCTGAATAACAGGCACAAGTTGGTAAACTATTCCCTTGAATAAAAACTTTTATTATCTATCCACGATACATCAATGAAATGAAGCTAACTCAGCGCAATGTAACGAAAATGATCCCTGATCTTCGGAGCCTCAGCTACGAACAGCATCTCCAATGGCTGAAATTCCTCTCACGTGGACAAATAAGACTGCTAGGGCAACTAGTCAAGACCCACAAATACCTTGATGGTTCCAACGGTGTCAACCCAGAGGGGCTCTTGAAAGAAATAATAGCTTTCGCACCAGGAATAAATCATAAATTAATAAGACAATGTTTCTGGAGATCCCAGGCCCTGGATTTATTTTCTGTTAAAATTGTTAGAATCTGGAAACCACTACCGGGAAATCTATAGTCGCTATGGGGTACCTCAAACACGTTCAAAAATCGTCCGGACAAATACTGGTCAGCGAATCCCACAGCATTTTAACTACCTGTTCAAGGTCCCTGAATCAGAACTTCTGATGGTGTGCAAAAAGTTTGGTAAGCGATGCAATTCCTTATGTTAAAACAAACGTTCCTATACCTGTGTATGAAAATTGTTTATTGTGAATATGATTACAGTATTTCTGAGTGCCTTCTGTTTCCCTACTGCGGTGAAGCGTTAGTTGTGGTGATGGTGGTCACACAACACAGGTGGCTGTCATACTGCCTGATCTTTGGTCTGTCCTGCTCTCTTAGTTCATGTGTAATCGTTTGCCTGGGTGTGATTGATGCCTGACGTGATTTGATTCTAT
The DNA here is from genome assembly GCA_014899125.1 of Orchestia grillus. Classification (NCBI taxonomy): domain Eukaryota; kingdom Metazoa; phylum Arthropoda; class Malacostraca; order Amphipoda; family Talitridae; genus Orchestia; species Orchestia grillus. The sequence continues at coordinate 57,451 of VOMN01097708.1, read as the reverse complement.
ACGGAATTCGTAAATTAAATCAAAACAAATTGAGAGCGTAAGTAGTACAAATTTTCCCATTAGAAATGTAGCTTGAGCTCCGAATGTTGAATTACAAAAGGCAATGAGAAAGCACTTAGATTACGACGTTTATGAGAAAGCAAGCTTATGATACAGCGAATTATGATCGCAATAGATTATGAGAAGAGGGCTTGCTCCACTTACGGCCCGCGAAAGCTCAAAGTTCTTTGAATCGTTGGGACGAGAGTAATTGTTCATTTGTCCTGCTGATATTTCTTCAATTTTGGTGACAGTTTCTCCAGCCAGCACGTGCTGCGTGGCTCTTTCATTCAATATCAATTATTATTTTCAAATTCCTAAAATTTAACTTGATTTTGACATTGATAATTCATTGCAAATATTGCCTTTAATTAAGTCTCAATTACGAATTATAATGTGGTAAATTCAACCCAAAAGATATCAGTGGCAAAAATGGAACTGATTTTCTCGATTCAGAAAAATGTTATATATTACTAATGCGGAATTTATTATGTTTTTCATCAATAACGTCTCCAATTTGCTTTAATTAAATAAGAGAGCCCGCGAAGGCCCTTGCAATGATTTATTCAATAATGTCCTAAGTTTTCTGCTTGATCATTAGAAAGACCATCATTGTTATGATATTTTTTATTTGAGGCAAGAAACCAACCCTAAACATTTGCGAAAAATACATTGTTTTAAACAATTAGTAAGGAGCATGGACGCAATCAACATTTACAGTCCTCGACATTTCCTCGCTAATGAGAGCGCCCGGGACCCTGGCTTGAAGAAAACTAGGGGCTTTCAAAATTGAACTTTAATTACTCTATTTAGAACTAAGTTCATCATGACAGAGACATCTATGCTAAAATATGAGGGCTGCAATAAGGATGAAATTATAGTCCCTAAAGAACTTGCTCCGACTCTCTGCTCTGAAGCGACTTAAAAGTCTCCAATTAGACTTAATGTTACGGAACACCGCTAAGTTCCGCTGAATACATCGAACAAAAAATATTCTCGACGTGGAGGGACTTAATGAACGCTCGAGGAATAGCCGAGCATTGACAGTGAGTCGCATTTGGAGGCTCAGCTGTGAATTGTAATTGATTCAAGTGGGCCCGAGTGGGCCCGAGTGGGCCCGAGCTCACCCGAATTCGGTAAGTTCCAGCGGCTGAGGCTGAAAATAGGACCCTTTTAAATGGCCATTTTGTTCCCATGGTAGAGTACGATGTAGAAGTCGTCACTGGTGCTTGTGTCCAACGGAAATAATGCAACTTCTGTTCCATAACAATCTATGTTGTAAATGAATTGAATTACCGACGAGGAGTGTCAGAGGGAATTGGCTGTTACGAGCACAAGATCCCCAGAGTTCGTTCAAGTTCGTTGAAAAAAGTGAGCTCAAATGTTAATCTAAGCCTAATTTCATTTTTTGTACTCGAAAGTCGTTCATAGCGCTCCTATACCATCAGTACGTTCAACAGATTGCAGTTTCATTGAGAAATTTCAATGAAATACTACGGAGCGGAGGTGATGGAAGAGGAGCTCGCGTGGGGCAGCCAGGTTGGGAACAGCGCTGCTCTCAGGCTCGGTTATCAGGTAATTCATCAGAGGCGGCCATTGAGCGCGATCCTCATGAGTGACTCAATCTGATAAAGTTATCCTCCATACGCTCCTCTCAAAGAGCCCTGCTGTCATCAATCCATTCTGAAAGAATCTGGATCCATACCGCACCGAGCTTCAGTTTTACTTCAGCAAGTTAAATTGAAGAATAAGAATTCCGTTGAACCCAAAGAAAGAGGAACATAAATTTAGTGAGCTTTAACCTTTGGGAAATAGGGAAAGTGAGATTTTTCAGGGCCTTTGTGAGAGCTGCTATAGTTTTTCGCTAAATTTTTCCGGCGCTGACATTTTTAGAGGCAGAAGCTCAGTTTTCATCGTCTCTACCGTGATCGCTAAAGGTAGCTTTTTACTTGAATCTTAAATTCACTCCTCATTTTAGACAGTGGAACTTTCAGCGTAAATAAACATTACTTCGAAAACAAACACTGCTCAAAAGTCTCGAAGACATCATATCGCATCAACACAAATGTTGAGCCTCGTAGATTTCTTCTCGTTCCACGGCCGCAGTGTGAAACCAATTTCAGCAAAAGAAGTGTCCAGCTGAAGAAGCGTAGGCCCCTGACACACTCTAGGCAGACACGCATAGTCCATCTGCGTAATTCAAGTTTTAACTAATAGGACTCGGCCAGCCCTGCCAAGCTCTGGCGAACTCTGCACTCGATTTTCGTGCCTTGTAAATATACTGAAGCAAGAAGTGCTGCTGGGGCTGAATGTTGCTAGAGATGTACACCTCGCCGTCTGCGTCGCATTTCGATGCGTGTGCCTGTATTACATTGAAGTGCCGTCAAAAATTGTAGGGCAAAATTCTGCACCAGGGACCCCACAGGTGCTGTCGGGGCCTCCTGTGTGGCATGTTCAGTGATGACGGTCGCGCTCTTTAGTACCTACACTGTTGTAAAAGTAAAGCTCTGTCAGTTGTCTTTGAAAAAGAATGTGCCTTGCTTTTAGTATGGGAACCAAATTTTAAATGAGGAATAAAATCTTTATTCCTCTGAAGTCACTTGAAGTCTAATTTTAAATACGATGAAATTTTGCAGTTTTTTGTGAGGTAGTTTACTTTTGATGCCCTTCGCTACCTCGAACTCGCACTCCACTGATGCCCGTGAGCACCACTCGATCGAGCGCAGATGGAAGTGGCAGTGTTCCTGCCCCGCACAAGATATCTCAAGCCACTCAGCCGCCCTCCTAATCTCACGAACATATTCTGCAGTAATTTATTCGGCCAACTTAAGAACAAAACTTCGAATTTAGAAAAACGTCCGACAATCAGAAATCGTCGTTCTCTAAGTACGCGTACAGGAGCGCGTGTTTTTAGAAATCATTACGTCCCGTACGGGTGAAGCATTCAGGAGCTCCAAATCGTCAAGAATTTGGGCGTAATATTCTTTACAATTCTAAACGCGTCTGTATCTTAATCTCGTCAAAATTAGTCTGAGCCAAATGCAAGAGATGATTCTGTGATATAATTAAGTTTGATAACCTCTCACTGCTCCAAGTATTTATTAGCATAATCAGTGATCGAGACAGCATCTGCATGCCTGTCTTGATTGCAGAATGTAGAGTACAGTCTTTTGGGAGGCCTACCTTGGATGGAACCTCTCCCTCGCATCAGAGGCGGTCTGGCCGACAGCTTGTTTGCTCTGCGATGGCCTTCCAATAATTCATCAATAGAGATGGGGGCTCGTGGTTAATAAAAGACTCGAGAATTTTACGAACCATACGGTGCAGTAATTTGCTCGTCCATTTATCGCTTCAGTAGTTTTGCTGTCTGGAGTGCCCCATAGCTGCAGTAGGTGTTTTTAGCGGCTTTTAAAAGAACATATCTGCATGAAATAACACACTCAGTTATTAAATGGGAGATTCTGTTGAAGATTCAATCCGCGGGCTGTTGCTTTTTGCTGAGCCATGCGAGGTTCAATTAGATGCAGACTCGTTCATCTGACAACGAAATTCCTCTGATTATAGTAAGTGCAGCCTGCCTAGTTGATTCAGGGCCTTTTCTGGTGTTGAAATGGAGCTTTCGATGTAAGATCGAGGCGCTGTAATGCCTATCTTGACTGGTGCGGGGAGCTGCAAAAATAGAGCCAAGTAAGGTTTACTCCGAGGATCCCTTTTGAGGACCCGTCTCGGATATCAATAATCGATATTATCGCGACCTTTACGACTCTCTTCAGGAAGTCAAAAGAGGGCTAAAGAAGAGCTGAGAGCGCGTGGGGTGCCCAATAATGCTGCTAAACTTGGCTGAATTTCGAGCAGTCAACTAAGTAGGTTTCACATTCAGGGAAAATTCGTGTTGCCTTAATCGCAAATCAAACTCGAGGCTCAACCAAAGCCGAAACTTTCGATTGTCTAGAATTTTTTGCTTCGCTTTGTGCGTTCCAACTACACTTTACGAGCAAAAAACGTTCTAAGATTTCGCTTTCTCAAGGTAACTCACAAATTGAACTAAGATATTCAAATGCATTCAGTTAGAAGGGTTCTTTAACTTTGATCAATATATATACTCTTTTTTTACCTTAACTCAGGACGTGCTGATATCTTGAGATACGTTTATCTTCGTGTAAGAACAAAGAATCTTAGACGAGATGAAAAGTTCTCTGCTAACATCATAATTCGTTAACACGCCCTTGATCCATTATTAAAAATCTCGCGAAATTACAGAGGTTGCCCAGCGTTCTTTCCAGGCCTCTCCTTTCGGACGCATGCTTAGCGTCAGGACGCAAACGGGCGTTTTGCTCAGGAGATAATTGTAACGAAAACAGAGTAATTTCGATGATTGAGCTCTGACTTCATCGTCCTGCGCTGATCACCGTCGCTGCAAGTACGCAAAATGGAGGTCTTTTCATGAACCTCCTGAGCGTGTCCAGAGTTTTTGTACGACTAGTTTTGTCGAGCTTCATTTCAAAGCTTGCACACACGTTAACTAGTGTTTTTTCTGGCTACAGTCATTTTCCCAAAAATTTGTACGTTTACTGACAAAATGAATGAAGAAATTCCCATCCCAGAGTAAGAATATTGTTTTACATAGTAAAAATTTTTGAAGACCGTCAAAAACCGTACGTACATGTTCATGCTTTCAAAGTAGATTATTCGGTTGTTTTGAACAAATTATTTTTCTCCTGCGTGCCGTGTGTCAGGGAAGCTTCAGCAGAAAAATAGGTTGCAGCTGCAATGGGCAAAAGGCCTCAAGAACGCGAAGCGTTTGGAAGACCTCAACGTGATAAATAATTTGTATAAGAAATCTAACGAATGGTCTGGTCTAAGTTCAACCAAAAACGAATGTAAAATAACCATGAAAAACTCATGGGGGATGGTGAGCTAATTTTCACATAATAATTACACTTGTTAGAATTTTAGCAAATTATGATAAAGAAAACTGGATAGACTTCAAAAGCGCTACGTCTACGACGCGCTAAGTCTTGTTGCCCAGGAGAGTAAAATCCTTAGCTTATGTTTTTGTGTTGACGCTTAGGAGGTGTTGACATTGACATAAAATTCTAATCTTAAAATAGGTCATGAGTTAGTTTTAATCACTCCAGATACGTCGTGTTGCTTATGGCTGCCATTGTTGGACGCCGTATTTTGCATTTTATCGTGTTTCACATTGTTTATATCTATTAAAAATTTAGCTCATGATGTAATCATTCAAATACTCGTTATAACTTTTCTAACCACTCAATTCATTACAATTTCAAAAGTAGAAAGGCTTACAATGCTTCCTGTGTGTCGACACCACAATTTTGTTGTGAGATCTACTTTGAATTTACGGGCGAAACCTTCAGTTAAATTCATCTCAAACTTCGAGTGAGCTGTCAGGTGCATGCATGGAATGCACTGAAGGCAAACCTGCGAGCTTTTCAGGGACTTGACTTTGTTTTAATTGTCCTGACATTCGGAGGCGGTCCCCTCACACTCAAGACTGTCAGGAGAGGCACGCGACAGAAGCACAACTTCAAGTTGGCCATCACGCGAAAATCACGTAAGCTGACCACAAATTTTTCGACTCGAAACTTGCAGATGAAAAGATTTTCATGATTGATAATTGCGGCTACAGCGACAAAAATGAAATTATCCTGAATTTATAGCTGCGATAAAAACTTTTAAGCTAACAAAATTCAAATTAAAAAAAAAGAGTTATTATTCGTCCATTATGAGACTAAGAATTCATCGTCGTATGATGTGTTGCATGTTATCGTTGTATGAGTCGATTTGTGCATACTTCTATGATAATTCATTTTCTTGAACATTTGGTTAACATTCGCGACAAAAAACTTTTTAGCTTGTTGTGAAAATTTTTGAGAGAACAAATTGAGTCGATCAGATTCTTCGTTTTAAAATGAATTCCTTATAGTTCCAGCTATTTTTTTGTTAGTTAATTTAAAAAAAAACTGGCTAATCTCTTATGCTTTACTCAAGCTTCAAACTTTTTAGAATAGCATTCAGAAGCATATGAATAGAATGCCTCGGTTCATGGGCGAGTCTCCAATATTAAATGACGTTTGAAAAAGATGGCCATCGTGGTTGGGATAAATCGAAAATACATTGCGCAAAACGAACTATGGTTTCTAAAGTCAAGTTAAAATTCCGGTGACATACTGTCTCGCATTTTCTATTCCATTTTGATAAAGATGAACATGTCAACATGAAAAATACGGATTCGCATCCAAAGGTTACATCGGCGCAAATATTTTTTATCACGAGAAATTTTGTATACTAAACGCTTGTTCTGTTTCCATAATTTAGCAATTTTTATCAGAATTCAGTGGGCAGCTCAAGAGCATTTCACAATCGAGTTTGGTTCATGAAGCATCAAAAGCCGACAATTTGTCAAATAAAAGACAGGCATTGGAAATTCAAATTGTTTTATTACAGAAATGATACTTGCGGGCACATTGTATAAGAATTTGAAACTGTGTGCTTGATCTACAACTATATTAACACGAATTTTGACATAAGAACACGGCAAGATGAGAACACGGCCACAATACGCACAGTGCTACATCGCCACTTAAAATTTGAAAATTCAAGCACATTTACTTTGAAAATATCGCGTTGGTCTTTTGTTGGGCGCTTTAATGAATTATTTTGACCTCTGAGTTCGGTCGTCACGAGAGGCTTCGAAATTTGTCAAATTTCTTAATTTTCCCCAAAAAAACTCAGTTTCATGACACATTAATATTTCATTCAAAATACAGATTAACTTGTAGATCTGAGCTGCATTATTACTAAACTTTTCATTTCGGAAGACCTTAACGAAGTCAAATAACTTTCTTAGGGAGCTGAGGGCTGAGCAGGGCCGTGGAAGGACACCCTAGTCAAGCTGAGGGGCAAGACCTGGCAGAACTGAACATTTCGTAACGTGATGACTCTGCTGCCGCCCGCCGGAGCCAGCGTTCGGCTCTGTTAAAATTCGACAGCTTGTGAAGCCGTCCATGCTCGACTAGACGGCAGGCTTGATGTACAAGCCTAGCATACGGACTGACACTTCGGCCCTATCGCTAACTGAACACCCTCATTATCGGCTCTAATACACCAGGCAATGGGTGTTATTATCGACAACCCAGTTTCCAAATGTAGATGCTCGCTAGATAGCGTCACAAGAAACGCCGATTTATATCCAGGTAGCAAAAACTTATGATTATCGGACAATTAGACGCGCTGAAAACAACACCGATAGTATGAATTTTTGCGAGAACTACTCGTACTCAAGCAGTAGAGAAAACGGCGCTGCAGGTGGGGACTATTCTCGAGTGAAAGTAGAACTCTGGTAAGCTCGCTAAATTCAGTTAATAAAATCGCAAGTGCTCATCGGCATTGCTCGTTCGTTTAGGCTGTAAATCTTACGTTTCACTGTGAGCAAAATAGAAGCAAAAACTCGTTATTTTCGTAGTTACGAGGGACGTAGTTACGTAGTTTTGCAGATGCAAAAAGAGTGCTCCAACTCCTCTTCAGTTTTCTGCGCGCTCATATGAGACGAAATTTTTTAATATATATGTTTGAATCGATATTTTTCTTATGTAGACAAGTTTATCTCGATCTAAATGGAACTGAAAACCAGCACAACATATAAGGAAAATTTGTAACCTACTATACAAACCGTAGTTTATTTGGCGTAAAATATTTTGGATTTATCCCTACCACGACGGCCAGTTTGTTCAGAAGTCATTCACTATTGGAAACATAACCGTGGGGTTGAGTTCTTACACTTATCAATGTCGTTTGAAAATTTGAGTAAGTATAATTAGTGAACTCAACATGCAAGACCTGAAAGAACAATCCATACAAATGGAAGGCAGTTGGACCACCATCCTTGTTTACCTAAAATTTCTTGAACGTCCACTAAATATGCCTCAAAATAAAGTACATACAATCAACGCACTGAGAAGTAAAATGATTTGTTTTCAAACTTCTTAATTCATTGTTCACTTAGCTCAAACTTAGTTCATTTCAAACTTACTAAGTAGCAATTGGTGCAATTTAGTAATTCGGTAATTGAACCCAAACATCTATACCAGCGCTCCGAGCTTTCTCTGTTTCAAGATCTTGCTTCAACTTTTGTACATGTTCGCATCCTGACCATCAGTACTAAGTGACGACATCCAAGCTTATTCAATCAAAAGAATTTCTAAATATCAATTCTAAATGGAAATTTGTTTGAAAAAGTTTATATTATAAGTGTCGTTCCTAAGATTTAGTTCTAGAAATGAAAATTTAGTTCTAGAAAGTCAAATTACGTGTTATGAATTTTGTCCCTAACGAATTTCGAAATATCCTTTCTGCAGCCTTAAATTACATTAGAATTCGCTAACTAGTGGATCATGCAGCAGCCTGCGCCCGTTCCGTCATCTCAGCTACTTTACTGCTTGACGTTCCACCATCTGTTCATGTCAAAATTTTCACCCAAGCAATGGTATTCCTATTGATAAAATTTTAAATTTTTCTTATATATGTACTTATTGTGAATGCCAATTTTTTTTATTTGACTTTTTATGTAACTGATCATACCTTCATGTGACAGTCATTGAGGATAAACTAACATTGGAGATCTTATTCCCGTTTGGGTAAGGAGGTTCAGTGACCTCCAGTGACACACCACCAGCGGAGGGCTCCAACAAGACCACAACTTGCCACCAGTTGAGGGCTCCAACAAGACCACAACTTGCCACCAGCCGAGGGCTCCAACAAGACCACAACTTGCCACCAGTTGAGGGCTCCAACAAGACCACAACTTGCCACCAGCGGAGGGCTCCAACAAGACCACAACTCTCAGCTCTCACAGGACGCCCCCAGGTCGCAGGAGTCACAGGGTCGCCGCAGAAGAGGCACCTCAGCCATGCGGGAGGCTTAAGCAATCAACTCCAGAATTTGAGTACAATATTGATCTAAGTTACGAGCGTGGAAAAATAGTGCTTTTAACATACCTCCCTGCATCACGTTTTTTAATAGATGTACAAGAATTATGTTTTTCTTATAAGTGTTAAAGACTGGCATGTTTTTATCACTAGGAAGAAAATTCTGTTCAGCTGTTCATACATTTTAGTTCATTTCGCCATTTTTTGGTTGAATGAGTCATTTTGCTCGGGAAAAAAACATTTCAAGGTTCAAAAGCTTTTGGTCAACTTTTTCGTTGCGTTTCTAAAGTAGCCTGGGAACGTGACCGCTGCTCAAAAAACACCGAATTTGGAAATGAGTCATTCATGGTGTTCGTTGAAGGAAAAGTAAGCTAACATATACTTGAATAAAATGATTTGGTATTTTTTCGAAGGAAAGTTGGACGAATCGAAATTATTGAATTTTTTATTATTTGGCTCATTGGAACAATTTATTGCTGACATTCGGAATGACCAGCAGCCGCAAAAAGCCTTATCGTTTTGAAATCAGTCCACAAACACACAGAGGGATTTGTTTACACCTGTGATAGAACTACTCAAGTTTGTCCTTTAAAAATGATGAGCTGAGAAAAATTGCATGTAATTTCCTGGCCGGCTCTCAAGAATTTTCAAATTCATAGAGTTTCCAAAGGGTTGAGGAATTTCATCCGACTATGCTCATCAGCGAAGGTTTCTCTGTTAGAAGTCTCATGGGTGCAGCCTCCAATCTGCAGGCCGATACTTGAATCACAAGTGTCAAGGCAAAGGCTTTGCGTCTCGAACTAGAAAACGATGTTTATGAAGTCGAGCAATGGGCACGGATATTCTCGTTCGCAATCACCGCACTTCATATTAGTAAATTCCAAATGGTAGTGGAATGCTATTCGGGGTAATTATCGACGCGTAGTTTTATCATCTGATTAGAGATTAATTAGACAGTTAAGATATGCACCTCACCACTTAGCGGACGTGATATCGTAATAAATACGCTAATACCATAAGCAATTGGTGCTACTTGGGTGTGTATATTTGAGTCAGGTAATGACTGAGCTGTGGCACAATAATTTCTGCTTAATATCGCATAAGTTCCTGCGCTGATGGCAATGAGCTAACAATTTAAATTGCCTCAATCCTAGGCTCCCCCTGTGAACACAATATAAAGACAACCTACACATCATATTTGGGCATCTGAGCAGCAATGGGTGTCTTGGGTGCCGAACAAAAAGTGTTTCTTTGTGGCTGCGTTGCATTTTAGAGATACTCCAGCAACACTGGTATATGGCCTCGACGCATCCGTTCATCCTTCATAAACCTCCATCAGATGAAATCGAACTGGGGCCTACACAAAATTTATGTGATGACGTTAGCCCACTGACTTGCAAGCACTCAGCCTTTCTCCATTGCTGAAGGAATGTTCGAGTGCAATCTACAGCAAAATCAGACCTTCAGCGCACAGCCGTTATTCAATTCGAGCACTTTTCCAAGTACAAGATTGGGGTTCAAATCTTAATGATGAAGGAAGAAGCTGTACGTTCTTTGAGATCGAAGTTATGGCTCTGAACTACGATTTCGCTTCAAGTTTTCATTCGATTTTTAAAGGACTGGTCACGATCCGACATTGATCACAACTCGTGCCGAGACCGTGCGGTACCGGTTCCAACGAGCGGGACTTTCATCATTTGCTAACGTTTTGCTCCATTCCAAGCCGTCGCTCCTGGAACGAGGCTCGTTTTACAAATTTTAGTCGTTGAAGGAAACACGATGCTGGATAGTTGCAGGGTAAAAGTTCCTCTTATCCGGAGAATGGTTTTAACTCTGAAGCTAAATTCCTACCGGAAGTTAGCTGAAAGACTTCCAGTTAACCGAAGCTTGTGTGACTTCAAGCTTATTCGTTCAATTTCTTTGTGTATGGAATATTTTATTTCACAGACCCAAACTGCATCAACATCACACTGCTGAGTGCTCGTACATGATCAGTGCAGCTGAAGTAATTCGAGTTCGGTGCTTAGACTATCATACGAGAGGTGAATATTTCATTACCTTGATTGATTTGACACACATGGAATATAAAAACGGAACCTGAACTACTGTGGTCATTTAGCTCGTTCGTATAATTATGACGGATTCATTGGCCACGAGTTGGCAGGGAAGGTCCAAGGTCTGTAGAGAGCAGAGAGACCTTGAGGCAAGAGTTCTGTCCGTTGAAGGAATCGCTTATCCTGCCAATGGAACAGCATCGATAGGAGCCCGTGGGCGACGGATCGATGCAAAAGATGCTTGTTCCGTGCCTGGTGCTTGTACTACCTGGTAAAATAGGTGTTCATTTTTTGCTGTGAGTTTAGTGAGCGATTTTATTGATGAGCTTCATACCGGACACGATATTTTGGCCCGTACCGCACGGCACTTCTGCTATCTTCTTGAAATATGGCTTATAAGTCAGCAACCATCTCGCTGCAGAGGGCAGATGAAGAGGAGAGAGGCCGGTTGAAATTGAATGTCATAGGTAAGTTACCATGTACATCAAAATTTTTTAATGGACGGGTGTACTTGTTCATGCCTATAGGAACGCTGCTGATGAATTTGATGCTTAGCTTAACTTTTCTGGTCAGTCGTTTGTTACATTGACAGCTCGAGGGCAGATGGGCTCATGAATGAAGCAGCAGCAAGTTGCAAGCCTAAATTTCATATCGCTGAATAATGGGTTCCATCATCAAATTGAATTCTCTTCTTAGAAACTAGCCTCTCCAAATAGCTTCAGCAGTAGGAGAAGTGTATGAAAAAATCTATCCACGAATGATAAGGACTGGTTAGCTTACACTGATCTATTGATTTATTGTCACTGAGCTTCCACAATTAGCATTTTATCAGTAGACCCTTGCATTTCATTGTGAAACAATTCATTCCCAGTCTTCTCGAGGTGATGCCTGGAGCCTCTCTATGCAAAGCGACGAAGAGAAGTTGGCAAGATTTGAAGTTTAGTTGCTTGGTAGCATATCGTTGGGCTGGCTTCTCTGCCGTAGATTGCGAGGCTCGGAAATTAATTGACGACTCAAGTGTTTGTGCGGTTGCCGCGTCGCTCATTACGGCACCGTCTGACGGGTGCCCGCAGCCCGCAGTGCGTGAGGGACTTACACGATCGTGTGATGCATGGCGGTAGCTTCTACTCAACTTGAAAATTTTTAAATACTTTAAAAGTATGCTTGACCACCCTTCAATTTCTTTAGCAAACTGACAAGAGAATTATATATCATAAATTGCGGTACCTGGGCCTGAGACACTGAATTTCCCCCTTCAACGAGCAGTGTTGTAAAACTGGCACAGTATATCACTTCTACTGAACTCTCTGGATGGAACAGTTCATTTTGGTTTTGAGGGGCTTCATAAAATATCAACAGAGTTGAAGTTCTCTCGAATCAATTGGGACGGTGATGCAACACTATTCACACGACACGTAGTAATTCCAGTGCTTTGTTTGGGGAAGGCCTTCAAGTATTCGAACCTGTACACTAACAGCACGAGTTCTTGCTTTCAAAAATACCTGCACAAGTTTTCTGGAGGCTGAGTGCTGGCGTTGCCACTTTCCATAGTCGGCCATTATAATATTAATTTTCCTGTAAATATTTATTATAGTGTTAGCTAAGATAAATCTTTCCTAAACTCTGCATGTAAATAGTCCTTTTTAAGAGTATAAAGAATAGTGACGTTAGAAGCCATAGGTTTATTAAGCATTTGATTTTATCTTCTTTTCTACCTTGCAGAATAATTTTCTCTCATACATTCTGCAACTTGACGCTAATTCTCTTATTGAATTCACGCCAGCCCCGACTCCTCAAGCAGCCTTCCCTGCTCAAGCCCTCGGGGCCGAGACTGAAGGCTTCCCTGTGAGTTGCAGACTTTGGGTACATTCATGTTCCTAGCTGAGCGCGGTGAGAATCACGTACCCTTAGGAAAACCTAATACAAGTTAGTAGTTAGTTAGTGTTAGTGTACAAGTCAGTAGTCAGTAACCCTTATACAGGGAATGCTCAGAGCGATGGTAGATGTTTGTGTTTAACTACCAAATTATTTAGTTTACGATGGACTATGAACTAAGTAGTTTGAAAACAAATCGTTTTATTTCACAGTTCGCTGATTGTGTGTACGTATATTTTGAAGACTTTTTTCACTCGAATGTTAATAACATAAAATAAATGTGGGAATTTTATAATTTTATTTCCAGTTCTTCAGTAAATAACAATTCATAACAAAGTTGAATTTCAGTCTCCGCAAGGCCAAGCCAGGGCCATTCCATTAAAAATTTGTGGCGAATATTCAAAACTGCTGCGCACAAACGAAGTCCAAAACACCTTGCTGATTTGAGGATTATCTGCATGCAAGAATGGAACAAGACGCCACCAACGGAGAGCCAAAAGTTAATTTCCAGTTACAATAATCGTCGGCGTGGTTTTGATAAAAGTAATGGTCACGCTACTAAATTATAAAAAGTTCCTCTTAGTTTTACCTAAATACTTTTGTCCCAGCCATATATTTGCTTAGTCAATTTTCTGGTGATCAATAAATTTTGTACTGATTTTTTACATATTCGGGTAAATGTATGTTCTCTGAACTACCTATACTTTTCACCCCAGACCAGAGCTCCAAATTTTCAAAATGCATCAAAAATAAAATTGTGCTCATACTTACGACTATATTGAGGCAGTTATACATGGGCTCTAACTCCATATGTACACTACTCAACTTAACAGGTTAGTGCCATACTTTAACTCGGTTATGAAACCTTGAGTTGTGACATGAATGTGGTATTATGTTCGTAAATAGATACAGTTATGTCCAAAATTATTGATATATACATATGGATATTTTGATGAAATTTAATGTTTCATTCAACGCTTGACTATTTTGACACAAGTTAACTGTATATATAAGTTGTAGGGGTTTTCTAAAGCATATTCGATTGGAAGGTTCCAGACTAAATTTTTAATTAACTTTTCAACAAAAATAGAACAATGACTACTTAAAATTTGTTCCTACCCAGTTCAAAAAGTAATTCCCAAACCCTTATTAGCAAATATTTCTTCAAATGTTTTTATAGTTTACTACAAAGTCTGACACAGAATTATTGGCCCTTTCTCCTTGAGCAAATTTTCTAATTTTTCAATAATTTTTCTTTCTGGAGCTTAACATTTTTCTTGAAAAGTTTTCGATCGGATTCCAATCAGAGATCCGGCGTGGCCGCTGTGAGCAGCGGACTTAATTACCTTCCCATCATTTCTTATCAGATTTGGCTGTGTGCTATGGACTGTTATCGTAAGATCCTATGAGGTCTAAGATCAAGTGCTTCAGCGGATCGTTTCACGTTCTCGTTCAGGAACTTGATGTACTGATTATATTTCATGAACCTATTCCTCTTCACCAGTTTCCTTGTTCTACATACTGAGAAGCAGCCTCAAAATGGCAAATTTCCATCGCCATGTTCCGTACCTGCGACAGTGTTTCTTGGTTTGAAAACTTCACGGTTTTCCCCGAACAAGAGAAAAACCGCGGTAACCGAAAAGCCCAGTTTTGGTCTCGTCCGACCGAAGTAAAGATGACCAGTAGCTTGGATCTTTGTCTAGGGGTGGTGTGGCAAATGGTGAATGAACTTTAACTTGTCTACTCTGCAGTAGCGGTGTTTTGCTTGGCCTGTAATCTCAGTGTTCTATTTTCTTTTATGTTCTCTGATTTTGAAATTTCTATACCAGAGTTGCTTAGATTATTTAGGATGGTCTTAGCTAAGGTTCTAGCGTTATTATGAACTTTTCGCACGATTTTTCTACTCTGTGTTGGTTTTGTATCTTAGCTTACTGTTCCATCCTTCACGATTGTTAATACTATTAAACTTTTGGTTTTCTTTACAATGCTTTGAGCTTTTCATGCTAATACAAGAAATTGTATCTTGCATGCATCAGTAACTCGTGATCTTATACCGTGAAGAAGCTCTTCCATCTTTCACCACGTCGGCTCGATCGCAGCCAAGTGCTGAGTGATGGAGGTTACGGCTGCTACATTTGTAGAACAGTAACAAGAACATGATAGAGCAATTTAGAGTAATAAATACACACAGTACAGAAATTATTTAATATTTTCCAAAAAAGAGTTTACAATTACAATCAATGAAAAGAATGTGATTAATTTTCAACATATAATTTTTCCTATTGTTGTTTAATATTTCATAAAATCAAATCTTTTCTGGAATAGTCTAATTCAGTTTATTACAGGAATGCCCTTACAGTTTTTGCAATTACTTCATGACAAAATCGTCGAGTATTGCATGAAATATTTAAATTGTATTTATAACATGCGGGTGGCAAAAGTTAAAAAACTTATTACGGCCTAAGTGTATATTGTCACGTCGTGAAGCTATGGATGTTATACACTATATCGATAATATGATATGGAAGTTATACACTATAGCGAAAGTGCCCTATAGATGTTATACACAATAGCCACGGTACATTATAGATATGGTACACTATGTATGGGGCACGTTGTGGCGATACACACTATGGATTCCGAACACTGTGGAAATGGTACACTACGGAAGTGGTACTCCGTAGTAATAAATAGTACACAGTGGAACACAGTTGACATGGTACACTATGGATGTGGAACATACACGGAGGGGATCGTGCGTAATTAATGACGAAATGCGTAAAAGACTATTTTAATCAATAAGTGTTGTACTCATTGGCTATTGTAATTAGTTACTATTGTCATCATTGATTATTATTATCAGTAACTATTGTAATCAATGACTATTGCAATCTATAGCGACTGTAATCATTGACTATTGTGATCAAATAAATCCTCAACTCAGGCGGGTCACCAGTGGGGTCATCGGAGCCATAGATTATCCACTGAAACTTAATATCTTGTAGTATGGGGCACGCAACCGAACCGCAACCCAACTCAGGCTTACACTGTCCTGCAACCCAACCTCAAAGCAACCCAACCTCTGAAGCTCTTCCATCGATCTAAAACTAAAAAATCTTAACATTCCTGTGTATGTTCAACTTTTCTTCCCAGCTCGATGCTGTCAGAGCAGGTGGTGTGTGAAGATGTACTGGGGCATTCGAATGCTTGATTCAAGAGTGCTCTTCACGGTAAAATGATGTTTCGGTGTTACAATATTTATGAATCAGCATGGAGTATAATCTTTCATTCACATGTATAACGATAGTCACATCGACGCGCAAAATTTGCAACGATAGATTATGCCTAGTTAGAAAGTCCTTGGTGGCGACCCTTGAAAATATTCGTCATTTAAATTTGATTTCATTTATTCATTGACATGTCTATGCACTGGATGGGTAGTCTGAGTAAATTAAACTTTTGTGTTAAATATTGTAAATATGCTATGTGTGTCTCGATTGAGACACGTTTACAGGTCATTCTGTCACATGACTCAGTAAACTGTGTCAGGATGCATTAAGATACACATTTGTATTTTGATTTTATTACACGTGTATGACTCGCACAAATTTTTACATAAACTGAAGCTGTATTGCATCTGAAAGGGGCACAAATGCGTACGACGCAATAAGATGCTCATGATGTAAATGAAATGTACCCTCTGAGATGAGTCAAAACTATACTCTGAAGAGCAGCTTGACTGCCATTGACTAAGCTGTAGGATTTCTACCAGCCAGGAATCACTGATGTTCCTAACTGTTCACCTACCTGTATGTTACTGTATGTTGTGGACTGCGTGCTGACGTACGAATGGCGTATGAATCTCGCGCCGAAGATGAGCTCTGATTTTCAATAATTGCCAGACGAACAAGTTACAATTATTCCTGAGGCTTAGTATTTGTGAAGTTTAACTGCTTCCGTGCTCTCTGATTTTAGTCTAAGCGTGTGTATTTCAGTTGGATAATATCTAATGTGAATTTATTGACCTCAGCAATTAAGGGACTATCACTGCAGTTGTCCTCACATGTGGAGATCGCCGTAGGTACATCCATATCATGTCTATCTAATTTTGCTGCAGTGTTTTATATTTTTACATTCACGCAGTCAAGTGATATCACATACAGATGGTTTTATCGAACGGCTTCAGTCACAACTTGAATTAAGGTATACAATTTTGACTATGATTTTACATGGAATTATGAATGTAGGAGAGACGATCACTTCAAATATACCCGAGACAGGGCGGCATTTGAGAAGCCGAGAGGCAAATTCAACTCGAGGCCGACCCACTGCGCCTGCGTCAGCTTTACTGGTCCGAGAGACGTGCTGTGTCGTCAGCACGATGACAGCCTGGGCAGCTCCTCCCAGGCAGCGCGACAGGCGGTCGTTCACAATCATGCGGTCTAGGGACCCGACTGTTGTCGCCGCGCTTGCGTCTCTCTCGATAAACACATCAGAGAATTCTGTCTCTGACGCAGCAGGGGCCTTGCATTCAAAGAATACGTCGAGGATTTTTATTCCATTTACTGATGGAGTTTTATACTCCAGCATGTGACTTTTGATTCTTGCAGCTGCTGTGGCGAATCTCACATAAAATATGGCTGTACCAGCGCCCACGTGCCGTCGAAAATGAAGGTAGATCACATGTGAAATTATGAAATAGTCGTTATCACTGATACGGAGTGCATTCTCTGACCTAGTCTCCTTGATTCGTTTCTTCGTTTGCCTTGTGTTCATTAATTCTGGCTGGGACATTTCTACCAATCACACCTACATACATGTACTTTTTCGGTCATTACAATACAATTTGAACACAACTTCGGTTAATTCAGTATATTGTTTCTCATCCTTCAAATGACAGACTTCTACTTTGATCTACCTTTGATACAGGAAAACATCATGAATCTGGTTTTTTCAATAACTCTCTCTTGGATATTTCTGACTCGGAAGTTTGTCTGGTGCTCTTAAATTTGTTGGTTGATTAATGTCACAGGGAATTCATTTTTGTTTAAACATCGCTTGATATTTTTTAATGGAGCATCCTGTTCACCTTCACTCCAGAGGTTGCCGGCTCTATTTACGGGTGAGGTGACGACTCGCTTCTGTGGCTTGCGGGCAGACTTGAGTTGAAGTCTTCTGTGTCTGCCTGAGTGTGTCGGCTGGCGACCAGTTGAGCAATTTAGAGTACGGCTTCCATTGCGTATTCTGTTGAGGCCAAGGAAATTAATTATTCCACTATATTTTTTGACCATGTGACTTAGATGTCATTATTGACGGTATTTAAGAACTCGTTAAAGAATTTTTAGAAAAGTCTTACGATTGGTCGTAAGGATGTCATCGAGGTATCTATAACATAACTTTCTACAAGCTGTCCCTGATAGGCCGCCCTTGCCTCACTATCATCAGACGGCAGAGGGAAACGGTCTCATTCAACAGCTCGCGAATATGTGAAGGCACATCATGCACACAAACCGGCGGCACCCCAGTGTGGCCAGGGCATAAAGGCCCAAACGTTTTCAAGATATTCAAGATTCAAGAGATATCTCTCCCAAATTATTATGGAAAACGAAGAATTTTGACACAAACTCTTTAACATTTTGCAGAGTTGCTCCTGCGATGCATCCTGAAGCCCTGCTGTTCAATGGAGGGCCTTGGATTTATTTATATAATTATTGGTCCATTACGAAACATTTCATAATATATATATAGCACAGATCCCATGCAACAGGAGCGTCTCATCCACGGAGCTGTGCAAGGAACCCCCTCAGCTGTGCGAGGGCCCCCCTCAGCTGTGCGAGGGCACCCCTCAGCTGTGCGAGGGCACCTCTCAGCTCTCAGCTGTGCGAGGGCACCCCTCAGCTGTGCGAGGGCACCCCTCAGCTGGACTCTTATTTTACAGTTTAAAAATTTGTCGCGGGAAACTATCATGTGAGAAAATAGTTTCATATTCGATTGATTGAAAATCTTATCATTGACTTTCTGCCTTAAAGCTAGCCTTTCGAGTAGGCCATCTGGTCCGTCTTCGTGCTATAAATCCGACGGTCATCTGCTCTGAAGGTTACAACGTTGGTTATTTATTACACTGTAGAAAAAGTGCCGGAAATACCCTACATGCGTCACTTCACATGTAGCGCTGCATGCCTCTACCCATCATGCGTCGCCCTATCGGTAGCTCAACATAAATATGTATTTGAATGTCATGAGGACCACCGAAGTATCTATAATACGCTAAATTGATATATATCCTAATTTTTCTCATCATTATAGGTATATGTTTTTTTTCGAACAACTCATTCTCGAATTGCGTGAGTTATGAAGACTGGACAGAGTTTTGGGGTCCAGATTCTCGTGTCCGTATTCCTGACCAGTGAGACTGCGTCAGAGAAGGCAGTCCTTATCAGTGATACGGAAAATTACGTTATTTTAAGAGAGATTTACCCTCATTTATGACGGTTCGGGAGCGCTAGTCAGAACATAGAATTTGTCGATGCATACTGAGTGCACTATTGCCACCTGACACTTACAGAGTACAGTTAATTTTATAGAGCTCAGAATGCCTTCTACGGTCGGCCTCAGTGGTGCCGTCCTACCACGCTGTCAGTGGTGCCGTGCAAAAATGCAGTTGCGCAGAAAATCAATTAAATCTGAGAAATTGCAGCATTCCACGAACAACACTCTGCACAGCTCTGCCCAGCTCTGCACATTTCTGCACAGCTCTGCACAGCTCTTCCGAGAGCTTACAACGAAATAAGGACTATTTGTTTGTGGATTCGTTGAGGCAGGAATACTTCCACTCGGTGAGATAGTCCTGTCTTTTTCATGGGGCCCATTTCTCATGACAATAACTGCGTCACGCTGTACAAAATGACGTCATAACGCTGCGAATTTCATCAAGATCTTTGCTTTGAAAAGAAGGTAGTTTGGCTCACGCAACATGCAGACATTTTTTCGTTGACTGTCATTTGATAACGCGTAAATAATTCTCGTCTTTACATTAACAGCGTGAATGTCCTCGGATGCAAATTTGCACTGTCAGTTAAGTTAATGATTGAAACGAGAGAGCCTCAAATAGAAGTTGTAAAACTCCAAGCACCATCTGGAATTGTTATTTTCTATTTATGTTCTACACCTCATAAGCAATGGACTCCGAGAAAATTAATTTCTGTCTTCATCATTCGCAAGATGTTCAGCTGTTGAAATAGATGTGCATGAATAATGAACCTCAAGAAAAGGGAATGGCAAACCTGTTATACGCCCAACTATAGAATCTGAAATGACTTGAACAGACGAAATCGTTATGAGTGCCTAGGAGCGCGACGCGTTATCAGGGTGCACCATGATGACTTCAGGCGTATCTGCCAATGCTCGGTGAGAGCATTGGTTAGTAAAAAAAGCTCGGTTAGTAAGAAGTAATGAGAGAAAGTCTATAGTATGTTTCTGATCCAATTATGCTGAACAATTAGCCTCGACAACGCTTAATCAAAAAAGTTACACTCCTAGGCACGCCCGAACCAATCGCTTCTATTTAGAGCTACTGGTGAGAAACTCGAACAAATTCGATTTCATCGGGTGCAGACCGCACGATTTTCATCTGCCGTACGCTGAGTTACTAACATGTGTCGATAGCTCCGAGCGCAGTATATTTCGTAGAGCAGCTATATATCAGCTGCAAGTAATCGGCTTAAGCTCGCTGAAAGTCTGTAGCGACAGCTGCAAAGGTGAGCTTTAGCTTCTATTTAAGTACTACGACCACATGAATGCTATTGAAAATAATGTGGTGTATTAACAGGCCGCTCCAATTCTCAAGCCATTATTTGGGAGGAAGTATGAAAATAAGGTGAAAATAAACCAACAAATCCTTGATGCAATCCAACTGTGAGATATGGGGATGATGCCCTGCAAGTCTCATCTTTTGAAATTTCGTTAGCTAAATCTTTAGTTTTCGTACTTTCAAATTGACTTATTCACTGATACACCTATTTCTGATACGTATTAGTTCTAGAGCAAACATCATCTAGACCTGTACATATCCTTACGTCCTAGACTAGCCTAGCGTACGACACGACCCTCTTTTAAATAAGTAGTCTATTTTATCAGTCTATCATTGGAACGCGCATGCCAAGCAACAATGCAGATAATCAGCCAAAATGAGCGTGATTGACTCATTCCTTCGCTTTCGGTGACTGCTGAGTCTTATAGGCGGTAGCAAGGATACGAGGTTGGTTGCCTCACTTACGTAGCGAGCAGAATTAAATTTACATCAAAATTAGAGCTCGACATCCAAGCAAAACTAAAACATTCTCGATCGATTAAAATAAAATCAGCAGTGGTCTAGATTTTTTTTATCTAAGTGATAAATACAGCGCGCCATTTGGTCCAAAGCTGTCAAGTCGCCGAGCTGACGTAACCTCACACTGCCCCTGGGCTCATTATCGAAGTCCCCAAAAGGATGCGTGGCCTGCACGGCTGCTTGCTGGAAGGCAATAGCTAAATTATTAGGAGACTGAGTCACAGCTTTCACTGCTTGCCCTTCTTCTTGCTCTCGTTGTCGGGTGCTTACCGTGAGGTATGGCGTCTGCCTCCTTGATAATTTTTTTTTTAAATATACGTGTCCGACAATCTTTTCTCATTTTAGTAAGTTACCTTTTCAAATTTCTTCTCAATCATGAAACTTCTATCTCTTCAAGCATGAATCACCTGTTTGAAAAAATAAGCAGAATTACTACGATAATGCGAAGGCTTGACTAATATATCACAACTGATATATTCCAACATTCATGTTTGCAATGTGTATTCAATGTTCGGGTACCAAAAATTTCAAGTAAAGCACATACGAGTGTACTAGCATGTCGTCTTGTCAACAAGATGCTTGTTTCTAAACTTTGTAAGGGTAATTTTGAGCTTAGTATATGGTATCAAACAGCGTATGGCTCGCGCACTTGAAGAGACATTGACACAAATGGGTACGTTAATCTTCACTCATCAACTCAGTGCTGCAGTGGCAGGCAGCTTGTGAAGGTGTACAGTGATATGTAATCCTGGACATAGTATGAGTAATTCGAATGTACTGCAGCAACACAAAGTTATGATATTTCAGCGTAATTGATCAATTGATAAATAAATATAGCTCTAGATATACATTGATATGTGTTTTACGTGAAAAACTAAAATCATATTGACATACAACAACTCCATCGGCAGGCTGTGTTCAGCTAGGTAGTGCGTGGTACTAAAGCTTCCAAATATTCGATATTTTTATTTAAATTGTTGAATTTTTCTCAGTTCATCCGCACACTAAATGGGTAGTTTGAGTAAGTTAAATGTTCGCTTGAAACACCGTAGACTTTTGGTTAGAGCGTCGTGACCGAAATACCTCTTTGATATGTTACAATGTATGTCTCAAAAAATGAGTCACTGTGTTTTATGGCATTCATTTGGGAACTGAACTGAAGCAAACGAATAGCCCACCATAATAAGCCTGTCGAAAGTTCGTAATATATTTTTAAGGAGGGGGATATTTCAGCAAAGCAAAACGAAAGAGGTCACTGATTTTAGTCAACATTATGTCCCGAAGATCAAAAGTTTAAACTTATGAGGGCTCCTGTTAAGAACTTTTTCAAGTCTGTCAATATAGTTTAGTCTCAAATTGATGGAGTTTTTTTTTTCAAATTTGGGGTGGATATGCACGCAAGTGCATAAAATATGAGCGACTATTACAGCAATATTTTGTTCATATCAAAAACAGCTTGGTGCTCTAGCGTTTAGTGACCTAAAGCCATGAAAATGATTTTAAATCATTTTGTTTTAAAATGAAAATAAAATAAAAAGCATACGGTAACTGTGGCTTTGAATTATTTTTTCAAGTCCTGCATCGTAAAGGGTTTCGTTTATTGAAGAAATTGTGGATGACAGTCACTCCGCTGCCTAACAGTTGTACCACTGGTAGCTTTTTTATCTCGTACACTTGATCTCAAATCTCATCAAGATGGCTCGTCATGCCTTGCATCGCTCCTCTATGTCTGAGATTTGCTGTGTTGGTCAAACGGTGAGTACCTCAAAGAAAGAGGTGTCTCAGACATCTCGCCTTTGTGCACTAAAGGAACTTCAGCGTCAGCATTCAGTATAGGACGTGCACAAAAAGACTAGCTCTGACATCCAAGCCAGGGATAGTGGGGGCTCTCGGTAAAAAAAAATGACGTTTCTTACCCCGACTTGTGTCATGGATTGCTCTCTGCCAGCGAAAAATAAGGGAGCGCAAATAAAGCGATTCCAGGCCCATGACTGTGCGTGACTGAATGGTTGGAGAGATATGGAGTCCTCAGTTGTGGCAGATCTACCTCTCATTACCGGGGGTAGGACTGTGCAAAGCTTACAAATTTGGACTCAGGCGTTGTTGCCAAAAACAGCTGTGCTGGCCTGCATTTTATGGGAAGATGGTTACAGAAATAAGTATATTTATCTTTTGAGAGCTCGAGAGTACCGGAATTATTCTATGATAATGTAATTTAAGTTATGAGCATTATAAACTCAACGTGAGAGTGATCTCGGCATGATGCGTTCAAGCGCAGGGGTAAGTGAAGTATGACTTCATGATGAGGATCATACCATGCCATGGGTTGAAATTATACTTCATTGTTGAGCTAATGAAAGTTGTAAGTATTTTTAATTTATTACTCGCCATCAGTCCCTCATTATGCACAGTGATTCACGAAGAAAAAGAACCACCTCTTTATAGCTATATAACACTTTACCTTATTGAAAGACCTGCGTTTTTCAGTTTGATGGAAAAAAGTGTCCTCATCGAAACATTGACGGGGACAAGACAGGAACGCTTCTGTCTTTCCCTCCATGGCAGAGACAGAACGCTTTCGCTGGCATGAGCTTTTTTTCCACGTGTCCACACTGCAATTCAGTTCGAGGAATTTCCGCAAAAATGCGATCTTTTGGGCAGCGCAGTCATATTAGGTGCCCGTCCTGAAATGAAAAATTTAAAAACTCATGGCGACAGGCTAAGAATTTTTCGTGGTATACAAATGTATAATTCCTCGAAGCGCCCGTCGCTACAAGGCGTCTACCACGATTTGCTCCTCGGGACAAATCGAAGTATTCGCTTCTTCTTGCAATCGGACAATAAACTTTTGAAGTTAGTAAAGTACGGCCATCGGAAAGCCTGCACTTCTTAACGAATTCGCCTTTCGACATCGGGACTTCGATAAAGTTTCTCGATGAAATGTAGCGTCATAAATCAGACAATCTTATTGCCACGCCGAAGGACCCTTTCTAGTCTCTGTTGAAGCCCAAAAATTAAATGAACAAATCCGGTTGACTAGTACGACTGAGAATAATAACAAAGGTCTTCATATCTAAGTATTGATGAGAATTTATGTTTTCGTTGGAAAGAATATTTTCCAAGTGAACAACTGAAGCTTTGGGACGTCAGATACGGCCTCTCTATTATGTTGGAAACGCGTCATGACTATCACTTACAAAGAGGAGAGACACCTGAAAGCTGTTTTACTCAGTCATGCCTATCCAATACGTCCATCAATCGCTTCGAGAAAAAACTAACCCTTCACTGGACGTTCTTCCTCAGTAGGCGCCACTCTGCCGCACAACCGCCGAGAAGCGCCACCTGGTGGGAGCCTCTGCCTTATCCTCTTAATGTCTTTTTTTATGCATCGATTCCTCCTCGTGAGGCTACAGGTAACCTCGGTGGCCTCGGTGACCTCGCAGCACCTCTGGCTCTCGTCTTATTCTTGCGTGACCAATCAGAGTCCGGTCGCCACAGTCCAAACTTTCATTCGCCGACACACACTCACTAATCCAAAACAAGCAATATCATGCAGGCGCTCACGTACTCGATTACAGTACTTCTTTTCGACGTGTGCCATCCCTTGCAAGAGGGCTCTGCACCAGTGGCTGCACGTGACGCTGCGGTAACCACGTGGCTATTGATTTTCACGCCCTCTAATTACACGTCAACTTGAAAGCAATTTTGGCTAGGGTCTGCCTGAGTGGTTATTTCATTTTTAATGGCAATGGCGGTGCCTCATTTACGTGTTGACGAGGTACCGCAGCGCTGAGCGAAACATCCATGATAATGCAACTGCATTCAATAGTTCCTTGATAGTGTACGGCTAGAATTTGAAAATCATTCACACAGTGTCTCTGCAGCCATGCCAAATTTCGAGGCTAAGCTGAGGCAAGAAAGCTCTTTGAATTCCATCACTTATTTTTGTAACAGTAATTGAAGAAACATTTCTGTGACGAAATACGTACTAAAGCAGAATACGTTCAAAGGTTTGCGTTTCAATTGTGTTTTTGAGCACACTATATTTTTGGATGGATGAGCGGAAAAGTATGGGTATTAATTGGTAGATCATTAGACCAAATTTTATATTCTCATCTTCAAATACATGCTTCACAAAGTTTCTTTAGGCTGTCAAAGCCAGCCGCCGTTCTTCTCTACAACAGAACAAATCGGTCTCGCAATGTGGGACGTGAAAGTGAAACTTCATTCTTAATTAACGTTCATTTTGAATTAATACCCATCTATAGTGTACAGCCTGGTCCACTGAGTGTGAGGTCAGGTCCACTGAGTGTGAGGTGAAGTCCACTGAGTGTGAGGTGAGGTCCACTGAGTGTGAGGTCAGGGAACTGAGTGTCTACTGAGTGTCCACTGAGTGTCCACTGGGTATACCCTGAGTGTCCACTAAGTGTCTACTGGGTGTCCACTGAGCGTCTACTGGGTGTCCACTGAGTGCCCACTGAGTGTCCACTAAGTGTCTACTGAGTGTCCACTAAGTGTCTACTGAGTGTCCACTGAGTGTCCACTGAGTGTCACGGGGATTCAGTCGGAAAACTTTCGAGTTCCATCGACTCGCGGCGACTGGAGCATTTCATCTCCGCGAGGTTGCCTGCAAAACTGGCGTCGCAGCGTGGAACTTCTGTAGAGAATTGAAGAATAAAATAGCGTCTCTGAAAAAGAGCGAAAAACGTTCTACTTACCCAACTCGGCCAATTAGCTTGTTAACTTCTCAGTAAAAATTTGTCAGCCTAATAACTCATTAGTCCGCTATATCAAAAACGTGACAAGTCTTAGCCTAAATTTAAAAAAAAAATCTAATCGAGATTGAAAAATTAAAGAACTACGTCCAAGTCATGCCTCATGTCATGCCTAAGGTAGTCCTCAAATTCGAGGAAGAGTTTATTTAGTCAAATATTCTTAAGGCAACGGTTCATCACTAACATCTACTCACAAAAACTTCAAATTGTGGGTTAAGTCAACACTTCACTCGTATAAAAGATGTCAATATATTTAGCATTAAAAATCTTCATTCTTTCATCGTAAGTTCCGACTTCAAAATCTCGTTTCATGGAAAATATGCGTCAGGAGACCTCATGGACAATATTTTCTAAATTGATGTTTCTGCATTCCCTGCAACAATGTTTGACTCATGTTTCACAAATATCCTACATTTCTGTACTATGACGACATGCCGCTGTGTTTTTGCCGTTTTTTCCCTCGTGCACTTTGTGTTTTGACCACACGAGTCTAAACTTAGTTTCGCCGCCGCTGCCTGACTTCCGATGAGTCAGTTCCTGGGACTAGAGCTCGACGGTCAGGCTGCGAGTGAGTGTGAGTATATGAATGATGCTACTTTTTACCATAATGTTCAAAGCTTACAGAGCTGTCCTCATGTCTTCAGGCTCGTGAAGCTATGGTTTGTAGCCATCAAATTATTCAAGCCAAAGTTATTAAATTATTCAATGATGGAGGACAGACAGGGTGCAACAGAGTTTGAAGTTTTAATTTGTCCTTGTAAAAATGAACATTTACTTTTTGAGGAAATGCAATAAGCTAATTGTGTACTGATAGCCGTACACAGCGTGTCGTCCAAGTACTCTCCGAATCCAGCCTTTCAGCCGGAACTCAAGCTGCAAATAAGCTATTCCACGCTCGTTGATTTCCCAAATTTATCTTCCTTTCAATTTCCCTTTACTCGAAAGGTTGTCATGCCTCTCACCCCACACATGATGTCACCGGAAAACAAAAGGAGTCACAATTGCTTCGAGGAATAATTGAATAAAATTAGCTTCACAAAAACGAGCTTATGTTCGTGCCGCGACAGCATGTATTCAGAACATGGGAATCCACTGCAATATTTTATAGCGTGCATGGATAATTAAAAATGAAGTAGACATTAAAACTGATTTGATATTCAGCAATTTCCTCTGAACGAGCACCAGGTGCTGAGGCCATTCTAAAGTGAACAGTCACATCACAACTGAAAATATCTACTCAATTTTGATTCTTCGAACAACATATTTGGCTTGATTCTTTGCTATCGAACTAATTACCGTTAATATACTCAGCACGCCTTTGATACTTTTCGTACAGCAATTTTCTAGGGTGTGTGAGCGGAACTGGATTCTCGTAGGTCATTACGCGATAATTGCGAGATCCTGGCAATCGCTTCAGCAGAACTCCGAGTCATGGCGACCAGGGCAGCGTGCGATGCGCTCTGCAGTGTGCACCGACCACCACGCTCACCTCGAGCATATTGAGCTGGTTACGAGTCCTCCAAATTAGTGGTAATATTACATTGATAAGAAAACTAGAGCTCTTCATGTTTAGAATGGCTCACTACGCCTGGATTTTATCGATCAATAAAGTTCGAAAGCATTATTCACTGTGTGTGGAGAGCATGTCGCGCAGTGGGTGTGAATGTTTGCCTTTATGTTCGGGTTACATTTGTCAAGCGATGTTCAACAACGCAGTTCACAATGTTTTGACCTTTAAAGTTACGGTCCCGTAGGCCTGAAAATGCTGAACTCTCGCGAATTGTGAAGACTTTTAGAGTGCTTTGCTCTACATACATCAAAATAAAATTATACATCATATAAGAATTCGAAAATTTATGGTCAACTGTGGCGCGGTGCACTGAAGACGTGTAAAATTTATTAACAAAAGATGGCTTGGACTTACAGCTTTTTTTGCAAGGCCTATATAGCTCAGTGCAACACCTGAGAGTCTGGACTTCATCGACTTTCTATTGAAGCCGAGAAGACAAATTCCGCATGTTGGCCCCTGCATTCATGTACCTTATCAAACAAAAAGCTGAGTGTACATGCATAGTCAGTCTTTTATTCTCTAACGTGAAGAACTTCATGCAATCAGGATCTTAAATTTTATTGCATCTAAACCCTCGATCATATTACAGAAAGACTTACCACGTGACGCTGAGAGCGCGTTGATGGCATAAATGAATATTAAGATGCGCTTCCCCAGTTCTTACATGCATGTGTTTTCAATGACAGTCTCTTTCAAGCGAGTTTTTTCCCACGTATGAAATGAAAGCTAAAAACCTGGCTTTGCATACGTATAACCTTCATTTGTTAGACCTCAGAAGTTCTTAGCACGAATAAGTATAAATTCATAACACTGGATGGCGTAGCTGAATCTCGGACCGTGACGGAACCTAAGCTTCTTCCTCCTAGACAAAATGTTTCCCGTGTAAAAAGGTCTGAAGCTCAAGTGAAATTCCCGAGAGCAGTTTTCTCATTTACGAAGAAAAGAGTCAGTCACTTAGTAACCTGACCATTACATTACCAAGGCCGAGACTGACCTTTAGAATGCATCAGCAAACGCAAAAGCCCGAGCAAAGCGGCAGAGGCTCACGAGCGCGCAGAGAGAGAGAGACTCGACGGAGCCTTACAACATTTTAGAAAAAGGACTTGTTGTGTGTCAGCGAGTCGGTGTCATGCAAGACGGAGATGACGCTCAAAATATGGCATTCCCCCTCGTTAATATCAGGTGACTCGGAAGATCTCCCTCGTTATGTCCACCGAAATATCTTCTTGAACTATCCGTTTCTCTCCCTGAGTTACTTGTTTTTCCAAAGAAATCTCGCTTACTTTTTGTGGTGGAAACATCGACTAAGATGCTCGAGTTGTGTTCCGAGTTCGGAGGGCTGCTATTTTTCAAGACGTCAATTACACATTTATATGAAAAACGTGCGTCGTTGTTCATTCACCCGGCGAGTTGAAACCTAAAACCCTAATTTTTCAAGTGCATGAAAATTACTTTTTTCTGATTCTCAATATCGGGATTTTCAAAAAAAGGATTGAGAACATAAAAATTTGTACCTTTTAAAAAATTTATACCTCATTTCAAGAAAGTTGATTTCTCCGAAGAAGAAATATAAATTCAACAAAATTCTCTCAACGGCCCCTGCACCTGTAATTTCAACTTTTTATCCATATATTTATTTACCTCTACATTTCCTGAAGTGATATTATACTCATAGTATCCATTAAATGCTATAAAATTTTCCATTCAAGCTTTATTTTCTTTCATTTTTAGCATGCGTCGGAACTGAAGTGACCTTCAAATGATAAGCCTGTTTATTGGAGATCATAAGCAAAGAGAACAGTACATTTTTAACGCAAAAAAACTACGAAAATAATTTTTGGTCGTAAATTACGGTTTAAGTTCTCATTTTCAGTATAGAAAGAGCTACGTAAATTTTTTATTTTAGACTTTCATTATTTTTTCGGGACCGAAGTTAGAAAATTGTATCTAGAGTAAACAAAGCAGAAACGATAAAAATGTGTTCCCAGAAGTCGGCTGATCAATTTCTCTTTGAATAAATAGCACCACACAATTGTCCGCTTTGAACAATTGGCACCACACTATAAAAGTGCACGGTTAGCCCTGACCGTTACCACCCCGACGCCTCTCCAATAGCCAGACGGGATTTTACTCGCAAAACTGGCGAATTCTCGAGTTGAATTACATCCAATTCTGGAATGGGGCCGTTTCGCGAAATCTTGTTCGATTTCTTTCACATTTGAAAGCCATCTTAAATAATAGTGTGTCTAATTGAAGTCTTTTCAAACCACCGAAGTGATTTTGAGTCTGACGATGGAAGAAATAGATGAAATTATTTTGTACGATAAGATCTAGTTAATTTCGATGAATGAATAGAATTACGATCAGCAGATTAAAATCGTTTGTTTGCTTTCGCTCGTCTCGCTTTAAATATTCAAATGTAAAACTTTTGATGGAATACTTTTGGCACAAAAGAAATGATTGACATTTGTCAAACATTTATTGATGATGCCTGATATTTGTATGAAATAACTTTTAACTTGTCACATTTCAAATTAAACTGGGCTTGAGAAAGCGTCGTCTTCACTCAACATTCAAGTCTCTGGACCGTGTGTGGAAAGTGTCATAAAAGGATTTTCATCTTCTTTACTTATCAACTTGATCTATCCCATTATCGAATCTCCATCTGAACCATAACTCGGCGCTGGGAGGAATTTAATTTACCTAGAAACAACGAACTCGGAGCTTTTCCCTTTATCAAGAGTGAGCTTTGCACGATCGATGCATGACCGGAATGGTGAATACTCAAACGCTGCTCAGATGTGCGTGAGATGGTATCTGGCGAGAGCTCTTTTGGAGGCCGGGCTGCGGCCGACTGAGACCCACACCGACTCCGCGGGAAACGTTCTAGAAATGAGAAAAAAGTTGTTTCCGCGAGATTCTATCGGTGTTCGTCTAAATTTCAAATTTTTTGTTTGCATTTGAGCATGAAACACGCACGCCTGTCGTTTGGCTTGTAATTTTATTATTTTCCCGCTCAGAAAATGCAACTTTTCGCCAAAAATAGACTTGCAGACTACTATCGACAGAAGCCTATTCGAATGTTTTCATCCTTCAATCTGCTATAGGGTCACTTTGAACCTGGGACTTAGAAGACATTCGGGTGAAAGGATTAAGTTTTCAAGCTATGCCCTTGCCCGTGAGATTGAGGTGCGTGCTCTGAGAGCAGGCTCAGGAGTGCGCATGGAGACCCGCTATAGAGTTAAGAAGCCGAAGGATGTCGATCATTTATTCATGCGACGTGCGCTGGAGGTGCGTGCCAATGACTGGTAGTAAATGCTGGGAAGCATGGGATTAAAGGATACCCGATTTCGTAAATAAATTTTAATGAAGAAATTCAAGAATAATAATAAGATATAATTTACAACGACGTTCAATAGCCGTGGTCGTCACGCAGAACAAAGCAATAAATAGTGACGACTGAGGTAACTGATATTACATGAACATTCCTGCATCACAAATTTGTTCACAATCTGAAGTTGATAACATGTGTACCGATGCGATATATTAAGATGCAATGCTGTTGCTCCGATGTCAAATTTCATTTACGGATTAACCATATTAGTTATACAGATTTCATTGTGGGCAGAAATAAATGTGAAAAACTCTTTCAGGTTTAAATCTCGTAGTATTTTTGCCATTCAGAAATGACTAATAGAGACAGCACTCCTGATCTAAAACTTAGAATGTAATTGGCTGCAAGGCATCTGCTCTATCTATTGCAACTATCTAAATGGGAGATAGAATGAAGATTCTCATTTGAAACAGAACACAGATACGAAACCTGTTCTTCGAAATTTATTGATAATTATATGAAAAATTTACAAGCAATTGAAACTTGAAGTTTTATCAACGGTGAAATTGCAGGGTATTATGGTAGGTTGTACAATTTTCAAAAATATTAGAATTAAATGATATCACTCCTCAAGTAGAGTGAAACATAAGTATACTGCTCATTTCCAGTCGTCTCACTGGAGAAGATGTGACAATCACAAATAATATATACACGGCCACTTTCCCACACTGTGATGTAATGCAAATGTGTGATCGGAAGTTCTAACAGAGTGCAATGAAGTTATTGAAGGCCTGGAGTACAGAATTCTTGACGCTTGGAATTGCATGGTCGATGCATTCGTGCCTTGCCGGCGTGATCTAATTACGGGTCACGTCATCGGCGCCCATCCCGGCCAGACATGCCGGTGCCCTGGCAGGGGCCCGTGGGTAGCCTGGGCATTGAAGGCTCACGCAACATTTGTGTGAAGGTAATGACGAAATTTATCTTTTCTGATTTTGAGACCCTTGTGCCCCTGAGCATGTTAACTCTAGCAGTTTTTTCGGCCTCTTGTTATGGGGTTGAAAAATTTCAATGTACTTTGTAATGTGAATTTAAAATGTCTATAATCATAGTGAAACAAGTTTAGACACACTCAAGTTCTCATTTTCAAAAAGAGGGATGGCTTTCTTCGAAATAAATTAACGATGAAGGTTTTATCATCCCCATCATTAATTCATTTGTCAGGTACTATATTTTTAACACAGTACAAACTAGCTCGAAAATCACAGCTCTGTCCGAAATGATTGTTTTAAAACATCTGAAAGATTAATTTAATTTTAACGCAACAACATTTTTAAAGAAAATCCATGCAATGATTTATACAAAACATGTTTACAGAATGAACAAAACTGAGTTTACAACCCTAGATATATAGTTTCATACGTATGAAAGAAACGGAAATTTGGAGTTTCACAAAAACACTCGCTCATGTGATTCAATTTTCCCTGACGTACAAATCCTGTAGTGTACGTGTGCGACACGGCTTCTTTTCACGAAATTGTAAGCCGAGATTGTCATTTTTATTCGATAATGACTTAATTTACTAATCAGAGCACTGGCAATATATGAATAGTACGTGAAATGCATTTTAATGCAGATTTATCAAATTACAGATTCGAAAAATTTCACCATAAAAGGGAGTATATTCGTGTTCTATACAGAGCATTGATGTTCTGTTTTGTCGTAACTTTAGTTCAATCGTTTTAGTTACATATCAACATTTGAGAAACATATTGGTCCAAGAGTAATTATTATAAATATTCTCAAAAGGAAAAGGAAAATTTATTAATTTACTATTAAATTGCACAATTTGCCTTCATTGATATGCAGATAACCTTATCCTAACGCCAACACTTACAAATACAAAAGTCGTCAATAAACAACTACTATTTCGACTCCTTAATCTAAGATTTGTACGCTTCACGGTTATGTTCCGCGACCAAACTCTTGCTAGGACTAATGGCACAGTCATTCAGCCGTCCTTCCCTACGTCACAGATATGAGCCATGATGGACGATGCACTCTGTCTTACGGATCCCTCAGTCAGCTACTACCTCCGCAATTTGCAAGAAATTTCTATGAATACTGATATTCGTGGGCCAATCTTGGCCCAGCTTGTTTGTTCAGTGTAATACATCGCCCCCAGGACACGTGGACAATGAATTGTTGCCAAGGGAACGTTGACAACAGGCACGCGTGAAAACCAAGACATAGCCGGTACCCTTCAGAGTGAGTTATGGTACAAAGCACTTGGAGAAGCGCCGGTAATGCAAATGAATTGAGCATTGAGAACAATGTTCGAATGACCTGAGAAAATACAAACTCTGTATTTTTTAAATTTAAGTTTGTAACATGTTAACTCACTGTTTTGAAAAAGTGACGAACATTATTTGCCTTCAATCAGTTTGTTTCCCGTTACTAACGTTGGTTTAATAGAAATTCGTGGAAATACAACAAAACGTACTTTAGCAACAAATAATAATCACAATATTCCTGACTAGAAACGCATAGAGCGACAAGAAATCATGCGTAGTATGCCTCAATCATCCGACGATACTCTTTAAATTAACACAAATTATAGCCTAACTATAAATAAACATCATCCTAAAGACCAACACAATTCATCCCAATTCAAAGATGTTTCATCTTGAACACAGTCTGAATCTTCCAAAAGTGTATTTAATTCAACGTTCATAGTATTCCAAGAAGGACAATTGGAGTCGGAGGGATCTTGCAATCCTTGAGAAGCTTCCGACATGTTCGCAGCTGTAGCAGTCGTAGCTGATAAACTGGAACCTGCTGCTTCCGTTTTACTGCTAAATGAATGTGCGCTTGGGAAGAATGGAGTTTCTTGCACTAAGCAATTGGGAGGTTTCATTCCATCACTGTTCGTGAATTGCACATCGTTCAAAACCGAGTGTTTATTGAGGTTGGGCTCAACGGCTGGTGGCATGGGTGAAAGTGCATTCTTTGGTGCAAGATTACGCAGAAAATTATGAGCTGAACCCGTAGGCTGTCCTTCCGAAGGTTGATGCGAGCTTACTTGGATCTGATGCACAGTACCCGCACTTTTGAACTGTGGTGAAGATTCGTTATAAAATGTTTGCGAGAGAGGTGATGCGTGCACTTGCGTTGTAGACGGAGAGTAGGTTTGAGAGGAAATAGTCTTGGAATCAGGAAACTTGGATTTGAAAGTACGATTAATTTGTTCACTGTAGTTATAACTAGGCGATGTTGATTGATTATGCATGCAAACATTGGGGCTTATCGATCCCATTGCCGTTTTTCCTCGATAAAATGTTCTTGAGGTTGAACTGTCGGGCAGTGAAGCTGTGGTATTCGAGACAAATTCATTCGCATTCGACTGCATATAAGTCATGGAGAGCAGTGGCGAGCTCGACGAATAGGAGGAATGGGGGACATACGCTTTATTCGATACAGGAGAGTTACTCGGAGTGAGCATATTCATTTGATCGGAAGAGCATTCTGGACGTAATGGGATGACATTCACGTTAGCTGTAATGATCGTCGATGAAGGGTTAACAAAATTAGTATATTGTGAACAATCTGATTGTGGAGGAACGACTGGAGAGCCAGGATACGTCGAGAGGAGGGGGGAGTGCTGAGTCGGAGATCCGTGTAAGTTAGAGATGCTGTTCATGTTGGGCATTTGTAAGGGTGGTGGAGGGACAAAATTAGGCCTTGAGGCTAAGTGATGTCCTTGCGAGAAGAAACGTTGTCCTTGGTCGATATTGTACGACGGGCGCTTGGAAGTGTTGGTGAGGGCAGCCTCCAGTGCAGATGAGGTGCGGCTCGTTACTATGTTCATCGTTGGCGTTGAAACCATGGAAACATTTTTCGGTAGAGCATTAGGAGCTTGAGAGCCACACGCCGCTTCGAATGCATTTACATTTGTATCAAGCGTATGTCTCATAGAGTTGACAAAACTGTTCTGTTCGGGTATGTCCTGAAATAGTTGCAATGCCAGAGTTTTGGACTCCTCTGAGGGAGAATCACTGAGCAAGTCGCTTAACGCCCTAATGTAGGATGCAGCAAGCTTCAAAGTTTTTATTTTAGTCATGGATGTGATCCGTCTACACGTAAAAGATGGCAGAGCTCCCCTTAAATTGGCAAAAGCTACGTTTATTTCTTTCATACGATCCCTCTCACGCGCATTTGCTGTGTTCCTGCGGTACTTGGACTTGAGGGCGCTCGCTCGGCCCCTGCCACGGCGCGATGCCCCTCGTGTCGGAGGTGCCTCCCCTTCCACCCAAGCTCGCCGGATTGCGGTGCGGGGACGAAGTCCATACGTCCGGCTCAACCGACCTCCTCTCTGCTTCCGAAGGCCCTGGAAATTGTCCCACACTTTGTCACTGCTGCTGCTGTCATCATCCAATTCTTCCTTAAATTGCTCACTATCAAAGCTGTTCTGGTCGTCATCGTCCACGTAATCATCAGATTCGGCAGGTCTTTTCACTCCCCGACGCTCTTCACTAACTTCTGCCTCCACTTTTGGGACACTGTTTTCGCTAACTTCGGATTCAATTGCACCACTGTGAGAAGGCTTTATTTCCTGCTTGACAATTTCATTGGAAGAGACTTCATCATCATTTATCGACCTAACTGTTGCAGCATTGGAAGAATTGATCATGTTTCCAGACATCCAATCCAAATATTCTTGGAACTAACTTTTCACGCTGGGAATTCATTTCAAGCAGCAATTGTTGTTGATATCACAGGTTGACCCTTGCTCTAACGGGAATAAAATTCACAAGCACAATGAGAATAAAACACCAGGAAAGTCGTCAGCGCACCAAAGTGCGGCCGAACTTCGCAGGTGCAAGGAACAGATGCGAACACCATCTGAACTTCAAGTTCATCATAACGATTAAGTGGGCTGGAGCACTAGAAATACGAGTGAATTCGTCGCCAGTCACTGAGACCACTAGTTGAGTAAAACACTAGCGTGAGACGCTAGAACACCAACATACACAACGAGCCCGCAACACCACGAGCGAGCCTTGCTCGTATGGGCACCTCGCGAGTCCGAGTCTCGAGCTCCAGAGGACATGAGAGAGACTTGCTGTACTCGGTGAAGTTGCCTCAGCGACACTGATAGATGCCGAGCTCTTGGCACGGTGCAGCCTCACCACGCCGCCTTGAGTGACCTCACTAGCGCCGCGCTACACCTTCACTTTTGGCGCACACCTGTTCGTTTCTTCTGCTCTTTTCAAACTCACGTTCGTCAAAAACTCGTTTCATTTTAATGACAGTGTTTGGAAAATTGTATCCCGTATATTACGGCCCTGAATTTTAAATGAGTTCATCACTGATCAACTTTCGACGAACTAATGGAATAGATCGCCTGGTGAACCAGCCGTCAGTAATGCAACGAGGAACTTATTTCTCTGCTTTTGCCCGCGCTGTTTTCTGAAATAGGTTCGGAGACTGTGTGTGCCAGGAGGAAAAATTTTGAAACAAGAAATGTTTGCCCTTTGACGAAACATGCAGCGCTCGTTATTAAAATTGTTCACTCATTCGACGAACAAGTTTTTTTACGAATGTGTAATTATTTTTTACGGTAACCACACAACTTCTGTATAAATATAACTTTTTGTATCATTTTCGAAAGTAGGACATTCAATTCTGAATCATCATATCATTTATTCCTCACAAAAACGATACACATGCGTTACCTGTCTTCTGGGAACAAAAGAAAGCTTGCTTATCAGGATCGAAGTTTGCTCGCGTTGGGAATTACTCAGCACGCAAATACCGCGTATTTCATTTTCAACTTGACAGTCGCCAGTTTTGATTTCACTGATTATACCCTAATAATTCTACCCAATGTTACTTCACAATTTCACCTCTGTATTAGGATTTCAAACTCTAGCTCAAGAAAAAGAACCTTTCTTCCATGTGAGATAATTATCTAAGCTGCATCGAAGTCTCCCTAATTGTTGAGTACATCGAGCACCGCCAGGCTCAATGTGTTCTGAATTTCATCCGCCCTGCCCGTTACATAACTCGTGCTCATATTGAACGTTGACTGAGTGTCCTACATGCGATTATGACGTCACTTTATTCGATTCAGATCTAGAGCTTTTCTGTCGTAAAAATACGATTAAGGCAGAAAGAGTTGTAGATATTGTGCGACGTTTACTCGGAACACGGCTCAGTTGTTTTTTCATGGTAATAAATTAGAGCACGGGCACTCCTACACACATACGTTAGGGGATGTAATGAAAAACCTCGTTTGGTGCAATTTTTTATTTAGTCATCATGATGTATTTAAAAGTTCATTTTCTGGCTCGTCATGATGTGTTCTGGAAGTGCTGCTGTCAGATTTGTTGAATTGCTAAAAATTTCATCAAAATATTACATAGCAACATTTTCTGCAAGTATAATAGGTACCTCTACATCTTAAGCGGGTGGAAGTGTTCAAGAAATAGAAAAAATAATTTTTAAGTAAAGGAAACGTGCGCTCTAGCTGATGATTTGAAAAGAGAAGAGTAATTCTTTTACATCATTAGTCGGCCTGGTATGGATTAAACTTTGTTAGAAATACTGATTCTGAAAGAAGGAGAGTCAGGAGTCTTTGCCTCCATGAAATTTCCAGTACATTAGTTTGAGCTCGATCAATTTAGGGCAGCTCGTACATTTAGCAGCTGAAAAAAACTTTTTCAAATATAGAGAAATTTTTCTGCTAGAAACAGCCATGAATAACAAAGAAAGCTAAAACGCTAAAAAATTACAGCTGCCAGCATCTGTGGGAAGGAGCCTAGGGTAATGGAGAATAGAAATTGAAGTATAGTATCGACAAACATAGCGATTGAAGCAACCAAAACCGTTAATTCCTTTTCTTTAGGTTCCAAGACGTATGAAATAAAACGTCGTACGTACGAAATGTTAACTCACTTAAATATTGATTGAATTTCCTTATAAAAAAATTTCGAGTACACTTGTTTTCAGGAAGAAATTTGTCGAAGAATTCTCACGAAACTAATACACAAAAAAACTCTGAGTAGCAACGATTAATGAATATGACTCAAGAGCTTTCTTGTTCTTGAGTTCGCAGTGATGTAGGCCACAGCACTTGCGTTTTAAATGCTCTCAGATACGTTCGTTCTGCTCTTCTATCATGGCGTCCGCGCCCCATGAAAACATGAGTCATTTTATAGTTGCGTTTGAAGCTCGGTATCTAATGCTAACCACGAACAAGCAAGCTGCACGAGCGATTTCCTTTGTTGAAGAGTAGCGCAATATTGTCCCTTGCTCCATATCTTCGTCAGAAGTCATGACTTGAGTGAGC
The DNA here is from genome assembly GCA_014899125.1 of Orchestia grillus. Lineage (NCBI taxonomy): Eukaryota > Metazoa > Arthropoda > Malacostraca > Amphipoda > Talitridae > Orchestia > Orchestia grillus. Next base: position 19,173 of record VOMN01097708.1, on the reverse strand, counting down.
AAAACTGTCATTTGAATCGATAGAATCTGAAAGCATGAAGGGCTGCATACTGAATATCCATTAAACTTTAGGTCAATGATTCGATTAACATAAACTCATATTGGAATCATGTTCGCAGTGATCATCTGTTTGATATGGTTACCCTCATTTCTTTAATATCTTTCAGCACTAGTGCAGACGCATTTCTCTCCTCCAGCGATCGTCATTCCGATAGATGATTTGGATAAGAGCTCCCTCTCACTAATGCGATCGAATGCCAAATCGCTGATTGATACGGCACACAAAGATAACACTTAGCTGGTGCAATTTTGGAGCACCATACAGATGTTCTATGTTTGTGATCAAGACATTTTTTGTTGTCGTCCATCATCATATTGAAGCTTTTCTAGACTCCTTTCTAATTTCAGCCTGTCAGATTTAAAAGTACCGTGTTCGACTGCATAAATTGATTCCGTGTATTATACAAAGTTTATTTCCATTATGATACGCAGTGACACTCTATCAATAATTAGAAATCATGCGAACCTAAACGATTTCTTCGTCATTAACTAACATAAATCTCATATAAGCTGCTCTATGTGATTTTTTTATGTGGAAATTTCAGCTTCACCTATCGTTTTACGCTGAAGAGAATTTTTTTTGTCAGTATTAGGTATTTATTATGAATTAGGTACTTAAGACCTGGTGATGTATGCACCCATGTTCCTAAGTCTCATGAAGAAAAGTATTTTCAAACTTCCCATGAAAGAATTCTAATCTCCTAACCATACTCAGGAGTCTGCTTCAAAGCACCTATGGATCGATGCTTTACAGTCATATTATTTACCATTGATGGGACAAATGAGGCAGAAATATGTGCCGTAAACAAAGACTATACCAGCATGCAATCGGATGCTGGACTCAAAACACCAGCGTTCCTCGCTTCTGGAAAAAAACTTGCTGGCTGCACAGGCTTGCCCGACAACACTGTAAAGATTAGACCGAGTCTGCAGCCGCGGCTCGGTAAAATGATCGCTGTCTCTCCTATACGATTTCCATTGGCAGCAGTACAGATTTCCGATGTTCTGTTATTCCAGGGGGACTTTAAAAAAAAAAGTATGATCCTTTTGAGAAGCTAAACTGATCGAATCCAGCGGGTCAGAAAAGATGACCTTATCATGGCTTTCGAATAATACTTACGGTGGGATAATGAGATGCCTAATTTATACCATTTATTGGGTCTGTTGCGATTTTCTAAATAGTTGCTGCAAGCGAAACATACCCATTTATAAGTAGCGTATTATTCGGTAAGTCCTTTTCATGAAAGAAAAAGCCTTCATAGCTAATTATATGCGTCAGTTTTACAACTGTTTTCGCGATGGTTTTATTCGTACAGGGATTAGCACTCGCCCTGACAAGCGTGCAGTTAATTTTACATTAGTTACACGACCGGGTTACTTTATTTCCCAAAAATAACTCTGCGAATAGCGCAACTCAGACAAAGAAAAATCGACCCTAAATTGAGCTTTAATAAGTTCAGCTCTCGAGATTCCGTTTAGTTAAAGCTGGAGAGCAAACCACAGATGGTGTGATAATATCATTTCGAAATGCTGTCGAAATATTCGTTCAACTATTTGATGCCTCATCATTTAGATGTTCTGATCCATCTTCTCTCTTCCTTGAACCCTAACCCCCGGAGCAGAGCTACAAAAAGACACGGCGTATAAGTGACCTGATAACAACCTACGCTGCTCATTGCTGTCTTACCTTCACGCACCTGCTACGCACAAGCGCGGCAGCTCAGGTGGTCTCACGGACGTAGCGCACTAGCGAACTGAAATATCTTTCATCTTCGACGCTAAAAAATCGAGCGTAAATTCGAGATTTCAGGAACATCGTAAATCGCTTATACGATTGGGTGAAATCGTCATTCGCATAAGTCAGTAACCATGATTTTGTGATCTTATCGGAAGCAGTTACCAGTAGAAACAATGATGCTAGACACTCTTTTGATTGCTTTGAGGAACTCATCGCTGTAAAGTTGCTCATCTTAGTTGATATTTATTGGCACGAATTAAGCAAGGTCGGCTTTGAGCTCACCTGATAACGAAGCATGCCTTTAATAGTGAACACGAAAGTGTGTTACGAGGTGTTCGTGTTCTCCCGGCTTATCTAGATGAGTGGGAGGGTCGTCGCGACATCCTCTGGTTTATCAACGTGACACGAAAATCAGGGAGTGACAAGACTTGTGCTAGGAGCTCGGGGTGCCCTGTTAGAGGTCATTATTATTACACTGGCAAACGTGGACTGCTGTGGTGTGCGCATGACGTCGTCGCAGTAGCAGCAATCAGCCAACACGCTCACTGCACTCCCACTTGCCCTGCTCCAGACTTTGAAAAAATCGAACCATTTTTCTTGGCGTAATTTTGCGGCTTGAAATTCAAGCTCAACTCTAAAGCCTGCGCTGAAATGAGTCCCTGCGCCCTCTGGGAGTTCTGGGTGTACAGAGCGCGGCGTTATCAGACGCAGTCGGTACACTGCCTTCAAACCTTTCTTGAGTTATTTGAAAGATGATGATGGCATAGTGAACGCTTTAAACTTCACAGAGACGCTTTATTCGTTTCTTTTCGCTATTAATCATTGATGAAGAAGTAAACAAAGAAATAAATTATGAATGTAAGACATTAAAAAGCTAAATACACCTAGTTACTTAATGAATATTACTTTCGTGCCTTCACGCAAGGTAAGACATTTTCAGCCTGCGAACATCGAAGCAGTAGATGGTAAAAGCTCTGAAAATTAGATAAAAATCTCTCTGAACATAGCTGAAGTGAAAAATAGTTGCATGTTTGTTTTCCATACACGTGCCGTTCATTATTTTTACATTCAGTTTTTGATCTTTCAGTATCTCTGGATGTAAGGATGTTAGCCAAAGACATGTTCAGTTGGCTCAAGATAAAAGTTCTATGGATTAACACCGTAATGCAAAGATGATCTCCATAATTGAAATCTACGATCTAGTACGAAGTTCAGTTCAGTGAGATACGGACAGGCTCCAATTTGCATTGGCACTCGACTCATTAATTCAACATCGCTGCCGTGCTAAAATGAAGGGGCCGTAGAGACCACGTGATCATTGCGTCGTCCCTGGTGGACGTGACGAAGTAAATAGTCACAGATACTTCATTTTTTCTAATGTGCCTCGCATTCATTTGCTTGAACAATCCATGCTGAGATGGAGAAAAAAACGCGCCTACTTAACATCCAGTTTTCTCTGCTTAATGTAGGTCACTCTAAAGATATTGATAATATTTTTGCACATATTTTTGACCGCTCAATTTCAATATTATGTCATATGACTAGAAAAGCTTTATTTAAAGCAAATTGAAAGTCAAGAAGCTCCTCCCCAAACTGAGTAGCGTCTGGAGACAATTCCTGCTGTTTAAATCGGCCTGAACTTGTCCAGTCTCAGATGCTGTGAATTTTATTAAAAATTATTCCTCTCCTTTGTTCTTTTTTATCTTTTGGGTGAGATTCCCAGAACACTGACCCATCGGCATTGCGGTTTGTTAAGTAATTTTTGAAGTACGGGTATATGTAAAGCATTCCTCATTGTAAGACAACAAGCATGATGCAGTACAATGATTCCATCCTCCACGTCAAAAGTTTGGAGCTGGAATAAATGATTTATTCCTTCTCGAGTGTTCTTGTCCAACAGAGCTTGCCTACGCCTGTTCCAATGTTTCTACTAGAACCAAATTTGCATGGGACTCTCTCTCTCTCTCTCTCCATCTCTCTGTGCGATGCATTGAGTTGAAGCTCGTGACTCGGACCTCAGATTTAGAGGATGTAAATGTCTGTGGAGTAACGCTTTAAAATGGCAGTAGATACGGTAGACCTTTGCTACAATAAAAGCGGCAGAACCTTGCTCGATAAATCCGCACACCCACACTGCTCCCAGTAACGCATTCAGAAGTGCGTTGGACGCAACGTTCCTGGCCACCGAGCTTGTCGGTGCCGGTGTAAGAAACTGTGGTATGACGAGGAGAATGGCAGACGTTGTTTGGTTTGAACCAGACTTCGTACAGATGGAACTCGATCAGTTTGGCTTACCCGAAGTTCAGTTTTACACAAATCGTGAGGCTGAATCGTTCGCCCCAGCATGCGCAGGCTCATTATTCGCTAAACGAATGCTTGAAGATACATAAAAAAGCACTTGTCGTACAGTCAACTTGAAGATTTTGACACTTATCTTAACCATTTAGTTTTGGAGATACATTTCCGACATAGAGTTTTCCAAAAAATTCTTCAAAACTCGATCCAGCAAATGCTTTCGGTGCGATTGCGGCCAGGGATTTGCAGGCCGTCGATCGGACAAGTGAAGAGCGCGAGGGCTTTTAGGCATCGCAGTAAATCAAGGGCGTCATCAGAGGCAGCTGCTCGCCATAAATAAGCGGTGTGGCTGCCATAATAGACCTCTAAATGCGATGCGCCGAGCCCTATCGTCCCCTGTCGCTCTCACATTTTGGGTCGTACTGCGTCCGAGGCCCCTCTCGATCGTGCATCCCGCAGCCATTTCGGCGCCAATTCCTTAATTGTGCAAAAAATTTCGTCTCTGCATTGTTTCGTGATATTTTCAATGGAGCTAACACCCGTAAATATCACCACAGCTTACATTCGAGCACGGAATATCAACAGAGGTATACAGGTATAGAGAAACAACTCGTTTATTCCATTCAGTGTTTAAATTTGAAATTAGGTTCGCTGGCGAAGTTGTCATAATGTAAAGGCTGATCAGATAAGTACAGGTCGTCATAAATCTAAAATGAAGTCTATGTAAAGGGTAGAATGGAAACATCAGTAAATCCATTATTTTTATCAAACTTGTTCGTGTTCATCTTTGTTGAGACTGATCAGCCTAGTGTAGTGCTGTAAACTGATGAAGAAAGATACCATTGTCCAAATGAAATATAGTTTGATTTAAATCAACATCTCATATGATGAAACTTGTTCCTATAGTGCCATAGAGACGAATAAACTTATGGCATAACTCTTCCTTGCAAAAGTTGAGCACGACGATGAATCTCTGTCTCGGTATATTTGGACAAGAACATATTAAATTCTATACATCACAGTCCGGCCGAAGGGACTCCTGACCCAGTAAATCATTCGAATGTGATGAATCATTGTGCGAAGAGATCGTCAAACCTTTTTCATGAGGGTAGAATTTATGAGCCACCCAGCAGATGTGTAGTGGTTACAGGATAAGAAATGAGTCTTGAGCAAATTGTTCTGGGACCTTATTCCCTTCAACACCAGTTCTGTTTAGTCACTGAAGTCTTATGAAATATTTCTTTTATCTGTGCTTGAAAGCAATGGGCAATGCATGCAAACAGTAATGCTGACTGCATAGACTAGATATCTTTGTCAATTCTAAATCATTTTTGATCAAGTAGGATCCGTCCGTTAAAAATTAGTTATTGTATGACTAGCACTTTTGAAGGAGCGCTGTAAATTTGGAAAGTTTTCATCTTCACTTCTTGTTCTTGATTGATGCTGATGCATTTGAGAACACGCTGCTCGAACTTTAAGGACTTCCATCGGTCTTTATCACTCTTCTCCCTGAGGTAAGCAGCGTAAGCCTCATTGGATAATACGCCAATTTCGACAGCGCTCCAGTTCAAATGCCTTCTAATTTAAACATGAAACAATAGCGGTCCATTATCCAGAGAGAATAAAAACATGTCCGTGTTAATGTACCTCGGATTAGTCGGCTGCTTTCGAAATTTAAATGATGGTTTTGAGCCTTGTACACGGCCTTGCTGGAACAAGAAATATGATATCGGCGGCACCGATAAATTAACGGATTTTAATGCAAAATTTCCGGAGGGCAAAACAGCAAAACATTCCGCGTAGTACGTAGCTACAATCACTACAACCCTGCTTCGTATCGATATTATTCAGATATCGTCATTGCATTGTGCAAAGCCCCTAGGTTTCACTCTCAGCTTTGGATTGTGTTGAGCACAACCTACGTATAGAGGGTGGGTACTCGTCTAGCGAAGGATGTTTTGCTCACTGTAGAGTTCAATGTATTTTCTTTCTAGAACTGAAGATAACTTTTTCCGACGAATTTCTGCGGATGAATGACTCGATAATAAAAACGTAGCCAATAATTTGAAAGTATTTCCGTGGGGAAAGATCTTCGTTGTAATTTTTATCGAACTTCATTATTTATAATCTATTCCACGGACACCGAATCCATTGCGCAGGATGTTTGTAACTTATTTTTGAGCTGTTTCTTGATGGGTTGTATCGTTTTCTTCGGCGTCTTGTTGACCCTGGTGACTTCACGAGATGGAAGCACCACGACAAGTTTCTGTCAAAAGCTTTCAAGGAACGCTAACCTCTTAGTCAGTGACGAGAGTCGTGCGGTCGGGCACGGGCGAAGCAAATAACTGCTATTTTATGGGATTTTCCTGTGAAATTAAATAGAAAACCAAATCTTCTCCCAGGTACCAAAGGCATCGGCGGAGAGTTGCATTTTCTACTCATTAACATTACCATCTGTGTTTTTATGCAAATTTCGTAAAACCTTATCTTCGATACACGTGTTGCTGAGGGATCTGAAATTCTTAATGTTTTTTGCGGTAACTGAGCTATGGGAAAACGATGCGTTGCTTAAACGACACATTAAGCCCTGTCATACCCAAGCCCTAGACGCCGTCACCTCTTGTCCTGGGGAGCGATTTCTTCGACGTAAATTAATTCCACCGTGGGACCCTGGACCGCAAGATGAAGATGCTTTATCCGATTTCCGACGAAAGACTGGGAACGTGCCATGCTCCATGAGGAGTGGAAGACGCGGGATTCTCAACTTTTAATGTATTGAGTATCATCGTCCCGCAAATTAGAGGGAAGTATTCATAAGCTCCATATGAATAACAAGTCTGACAATAACAGTGAAGGACGTGTAAGATGAAAGACGCTCTCTGACCAGGTCCAGGTTTATGGACACGATTTTTCTCATCTTCGGCACGTGAGCGAGAAAAGCGTCTTTGTTTGGAGCCTACGCGGTTCAGGAACTTTCAGAAGGGCAGGCACGAGGCCGTTGCTGAAGATTCCCTGGCGAATTGTCCCTCGTGCGTGAGATTCAACTAGGGTCGTTCCCAACTGAAGGAAAAATGCTTCTTCCCTACCGAGAGTTGTAGAGCGATGTCCATTTGTGCGGCTTAATGTCAGTTTACCAGTAATTGACGCCAATTTGTCGCGCAACTTTTGATTACCGACAAAGAATTGCTCACGAGAGACAAGGAGTCGGCATGAGGCGAGTGCCAATCGAGGATCTTGGCACGAGAATACCGAGGTTTTCAGGTTTGATGAGCAGAATTATTTGTGTAAAGGCATCGTCTTTCGGTATTGCACACATGATTTACATTTCTGGCGGCAGTAGTTAAAAACACCACCTCATAAACGTTGAAACGCGATCTCATAAAGAGTTAGAAATGTAAGCAAAATGTCAATTGAATTCAACCTAACAATTTGGTTCAAAAATCATTGTTTGACTGATATAATTGAATATTTGGGCATGTCATTAATTATAGCCGAGTATGTTTTTCACACTTCCTTAAGTATCGTGAAGTTAATTTTAGATCCGGAAATTTCTTTTTTCTCTCTGTAAGAATTTCATTTAAAGGAAAAATTCTTATTAGATTGAGTGAAAACGGATAATTAACAGTCACTGAACGACTCTCTGGATGAAATAACGTCTTGTCAGAAAAATCAGTGCTCCACGTAAACTAGTTAATAATTATAACAAAATTTGCTTCTGATTCACTCGTTTTATGTATTTACTGAATATCCTCATTATCAGAGAGAACGTGAGAAATCAAAACAAATACCTTTGTTTCAAGCACTAGAATTTTTTATCAAGCTTCATATATTCTGCTAACAAAACTCAAGATTTAAAGCTGTGTAATCTTTTCGAGCATGATATTCTTCAACGTACAAGTACGCATTAGGAAAGAATGTTTATTATCACTTGTGAGATGAGATATCGGACTTTTCGGGAGCTTCGAGCAATAGAAGTCTTTGTAGCGAATGGATCTTTAAAATCAAAGAGCATGGAAATCATTGTGAGAGGAGATTCTTTCTCTTGCCTCGGGATGTCAGTTTAGATCTCCTTATCTCACCTTCTTAAAAGTTACACGCTCTTCAGCTTACCGAAATTGCCTTCCTCGCCTTAAATCAAACCTATTGGAAATTTCTGTCAGGCCTGGCGACCGCAGCGCAAGTCGGTGCCATGCGAGGATGTTCAATACTTCGTCCAAGTTCGTGAAGATCGACGTTCAAAATCCTAAACTTCAGGCAGAAGGTACTTCTTGAACAGATGGCCTTCATGCGATTTGGATGAGTCCAAACAATACGTTTTTGTGCCGTTGGTTTAGTATTTTTTATCTTATGCCTCTTTCCTTACCAAACCCAATTTCCTCGCTGCTGGATGTTTTGCTGATGAAATTTTGCTCTCGCATTACGAACCAAAATTGAACCTTTGTTTCTGTTCACACACCTCGTGTCAGAAAGCTTTCTTGATTGAAGAAGCCAGCAGGGCTGGAAATGTCGAGCTACCTCTGGTCTGGACTTGGCTTCCCCACCACAGTTCGTGAGGGACGCGCTGATAAGAACGCGTCACATAAATTTGTTAACTGCACCTCGTCCTCTGTTGAACGTCTGCCACTTCTGTCCGTGGTGCACCGACTAAACGGCGGAGATTTTCACTCGAATTGCAGGTTTATGTGTACACGCAGACGGCGGGATTCCCTATCTGAGGGGCTCGCAAGGACGTTGAATTTTTTGCGACTATTTAATGTGAAAACAAACACTGAGAAATGAAGTTCCTAACTTTCCAGCTCGACCTCTGGCTCATATGAGGATATGGACCATCAGGGAACGAGTGATGGGAGAGCATCCCTGTTGGCCCGACCTGCAATTTCTGAATCGTAACCTCGTAATCCTTGATGTGCTCAATTGAAGTTCTGGGTGTTAGGAGCCATCATTGATATTCGATGTGAATTGACGGTAACATTACGCAGGGATTGGAACCAATTTACATGCCTGTTCAAGTCTCGTAATTGGAAAATCGCGACCTTAGGCAGCATCTCCTATCGTTCAAGATTTATCGAACTTGAAGTAAAAATTGCATTCGAAGGAATGATTCACTCGCACGTGCACATTTGTTCTGCAATTACAAAGGAGACCTATATTTTAGCACCACATACATAACGAAAAAAGTATGAAAACGATTTATTTGTCTGATCACCGCCACATACTCCGTAAAAGCCGCGCATGTTTTTGCGAAACGTACATCTCTCGTAATTTTGCAAGAGTCCTTCGTGTATTATAGATGTATGTACGAGTAAAAAGTAGATGTTACTGAACACATTCTCTGGTGGAAGTAACGCAGAGGAGCACCAACTTTGGAACCTGAATTGAAGAATGAAGGGAATTCTGGAATGTTTGGAGGCCATCGTGCTGGAGTTCATTTCATATTCTTTACTTCAAAAGCTTGGAAGAACGTGGTCCAAACATCCGAACAAAAACTGGCATCGATGTCGTGGTGGGAAGAAAAAAGCTTGTAATGAAGCTTTCGAAGCTCGCCACAATCTCAAAAAAGAGGATTTTGATGTTCCGTGAACACGAGGGCTTATAACAGCGATCACTTTAATTTTTCAAATTAAACGTATGCCCTTTCCGAAATCTCGAGCATAAATAACTCCAACAGGCACAAAAGAGCAGGAAATTTACTCTAGAAATTTTGCCAGTGTAAAAGCTCAGAATCTGGTAATATCGTCTATTTCATTTAAGCATTCTCCGGGCGAGCCACAAACAACTCATTTTAAGCTTGTAAAATATTATTGACACCAGTCTGGGGCCGATAAAATGTCTAGAGCGTTGCCAAAAGAGGAGAGAAAAGTCTCCGCCTCCAGCGTCCTCGGCTTCATGCCTCTCACTAATCGCTGCATAAAAGTAGTTAATTATGAGTCTTTATGTTTCGTCCTCTATTAATGAAGACACTTCCAGTTTATCGAGAAGAGTAAAGATTTTGTTCACAAGCTGCTACTGAACGCTTGGATAATGGGATTACGAGCGATTCAATTTTATTCGTGCCCTAAATGGAGGGCCTAGCAGAGCTTTTGGCTGTAAAATTAGCCATTTTAAGGCATTAGAGGAGGAATTGGGGACCTCGACCGTAGGAAAAGGAGGCCGAGGGGCGTGGTGATGACAGCTATGAGGTCTGCGTCATGATGGATGTGGTGATGTCAGCTATGAGGTCTGCGTCATGACGGATGTGGTGATGACATCTATGAGGTCTGCGTCATGATGGATGTGGTGATGACATCTATGAGGTCTGCGTCAAGATGGATGTGGTGATGACAGCTGTGAGGTCTGCGTCATGATGGATGTGGTGATGACAGCTATGAGGTCTGCGTCATGATGGATATGCTACCGAGCAGGATTGAACATTTTTTTAAATTTTGAGAGCGACTGCATTGATTTTACGACGGAACTATAATGAGGTAGTTACTTACTAGCGCCGTCAGGGAAGTCATTACATTAGTTTAAAAATTCATTTTCCCAAACCAGAAATTACACTGGTAAAAAAATATCCCGTAGTCTCTCCCACCACAATTGGGCAGCCGTTCATGTACTTATTACACTTTTTATGAGTGGAAAAGCAACAACCTCGAGCAGCCTTTCTAAGCAGGGCAAAGAAAAGACTCTCGGAAAATCTGGACTCTGGGCTGTCGTATAGGTGATTTAAATCATTAAATACAGAGTACGCAAGGTATCTGAGGACACTTGTATTTTTGTAGTTTAAACTCACCCGATAATATTTAATGTATTTTTTATTTCAGAAGATCCCACGGTAGATACTACAATAACTATTAAAATGAAAAGACAAACTAATAATGTCTATAAAAACGAGACACAGTTATTTAGAAATTGCAAGATTTTAAAAGTTACCAGATCTTTTGTTTGCAAAGTGAGAAAGGAACTGAATGAAAACAAAGGAGATGAATTGGCCACGAGCAAAAGAAAACAGCATAGGCAACGCTCTGACTCACTCAGAACGCCTGAGTTTGTCAGAAGAGTGTATGGCATGATCGGCGAAAATCCTGGGATGTAAATGCTACATCTTGCCACAGATCTACAAGTGTCTGGCGCAATAATATGAAATGTTGTTCATCAAGACCTCGGATATAAATCACATGCTCTTAAGCGAGGTCAGATTATTCGACGAAAATTTAAGAGAATCGTTTAATGCGTACTGTTTTTTTAAAAGCGGCTAAAGTGTCCTCAGATACCGTACGCACCCTGTATTAACTGAATTAAAGGGTTTCAAAGATCCAGGCGGTAGTATGTGGACCCAAATTGCATGCGCCAGAATATCTGCTCTTACAATTAGTTCTACGTCCCTTGGTGGGAGCAGTTCAACTCCTCCCGCCTATTCCAGCCTCAGACTCACCTACTCGCAAGAAAACAGCGAGCCAGAGCTCTTCGTCCCATCGCTGTCGATGAGTTATGCCATGGCGACCATGTGTATACCATGACAGGGAGAGAAAACTGGTGAGATAAGCATCCCTCTCAGATGACGCAGTGGTACCAACATCATACCTCTCTCAGGTGACGCAGTGGTGCCAACATCATACCACTCTCAGGTGACGCAG